>CM041782.1:87175153-87289798 GCA_023374045.1 Limonium bicolor
ATACAACATCTCCAATTACCCTGTTCCTGCTCTTCAGCTCCGACAATGATCAACAACCTGAAATGGTGTAGTATCAGCGATAGACGCTGAGTATGCCGGGCCTGGACCCTAATGGTCACTTGTCATTTTAACCCTTATTATTAGATTGGTTTCATGCTTTTCCCTTTTACAGTTATAATCAAAACTGAAGCATAAATGTATAATATACATAATCAACCATCCAAATATCCATAAACATTTAACCACCCATCCAATCCAAACATTCATTTATTATTCCATACAACATTTATATATCGAACGTATCGAGTATTAACAATATAATGTACAATGTACATTCGCCGTAGCGTACAGTTTTCATATTAATTTACCTTAGCCTTGTAGGCTCCATCCAACCATCAACACATAATAAAATCACAAGTATAACCAATGAACAACAAAGCGAAACAACGAGAATAATAAACAAGTATTTAGTCTCGTCCATGGTATTGTTCGCCACTATATAAGTCTCAATTGTTTTAGTTGTTCAGTTATACCTAGTGACAATGTCTCGTTAAAACGACATGTCTCTAGTTACCCATATATTATGGCGGGTCACCCACGGCAGTAGCCACTCCAACGGTAGAGTCTCCGACCAACGAGCCATTCTAGCTCACGGGAAATTTTCTTGATACTTACGGACCCGTACGCGGACATCCTGGTATCGTTTTTGTGATCACAGCGCGCACCAAGAGCCACATCCTCTTGGCTTTACTTCCATTCCATTAATAATTAATTATACCGCATCACATTACCAAATTTTCTAACACAGCAGACTAAGGTCATTAGTCCAATCCGGAGTTTGTAAACTCGGGATCCAGTGTTAGATACGAGAGCGGCGTATAGAAAGGCCAATGCTCCGTATAAAAGTCTCAGATAATATGTATATGTTATTATCATAGTGCTACAACGTTTTACTTACATTCCTTATATTTCATATAAGATAGCACCATAGCCGCTAGTTCGTTTTATATATATAGGTTCATATATACGAACCAATACTGTTAACTCAATAATAGTAAATAATAAGCAGCTATAAATATACAGTTCATGTATATTAATTATCACATTGGACAAACAATCTTATCACAGATCACACGTCTGAACTGAGGAAGCCCTCAGGGACAATCAGAGACACATAACAACATACAGTTATATCAACCAAATCCGAGCCCAAGGAGCAACCTTAGGACAACTCGGATCAAACCCCTTTACATACCGTTCACCCTGACTGTATTACGGTGGAGTATGAATCAGCAAGATCCTACGCTCCGTGTAGTCCGTTAGCTCGTCGAGCGTCGTGTCAGAAGTACAATCTAAACGGTAATAAACTATAAGTCAGTCTCCATGACTAACTACATCCGGTATTTCCGAATAATAAGTAACCCCGACAGTTCACCCCTGTTTTCTACAGTTGTTTGTTACGGGTTTCTCTAAAACAGTCGGTTTTGTTACTTAAAACGCGTACGTCAAAACTATTTCAACTGTTAAGTTTAATTCCTTATATTTCTTTTAATCTTATCCTCATCTAGTTTAGGTACGTAACCTAGTTACATGTATTCATGCATGATTGTAGTATATTATTATTTTTTGTATTGTATCCAAAACTCATAACTTATAGTTCATAACTATATATCTTTTTTTAAATAACCACCACCATTAAATCATATGGTTTCCAACCAAAACATATATCCACCTTATATACATCATCCTTGTGTATGTATATTTACCACGTAGGTAATTCCCATGAGTTTAATAAACTCTTATATCATATGTTACATTTATCATCTTATGTTAGAGGATTATTCCATTAGTTGTATTATATTATACAACCTATATTAAGATTATTATCCTAATATCATGTAACATCTTATGTGTATAATTACAACTCCTAAGGTTTATTCCATAAACACCTTAGTTTATAAATCTCATTTATCTATAGTTTGTCACATTATTTTATGTGAGTACCCTTCCTTATATTAATTCCATCTAAACCATATCATTGTCATAACATTTATAACATTATAGACCTTAGTCTAAAATTCCTCTTTCAACTCTTATTAACTCAGTATAGCCCTTAACTTAATTTAAATTCCGTTTTGACCACATAACATTATGTAATGTTATACCATATTCTAATATCATTTGATATGATATTTTTATTTCCCTTAACTTAAACCTATAGTTTTATACAAAACTATTTATTATTGCCTCTTAGGCACCACAAGAAAATCTTATTCTTTTCTATAAACCATAGTTTCTTAATTTACAAAATCACCCCTTAAATCATCCCATGTTATACATTCCATTTAATATAACATTTCTAACTTATAAAAGAGTATAACCTATGGTTATTTTGTAAATTCCGAACAGCCCTTGTGCTATTCTATAATTGTCATTTGGCCCTATTTATAACATATAGTTTACCATATCATTAAGACTATATTTTATACACATAACTTATTAAATTCTCTTAATAATTCTAAAATCACCACATTCCACCAAAGGGTTATAAATATCCTTATTAACCCATATACTTTCGATATTTACCATTCCAATATCTATTTTTCTCCAAAGTGTCATAATGACATAATAATTATATTTTACATATATACTTTATTTTAATTCCAAAATCCACCAAATAAATTCCTAAAAATTCCTAATAGCCCATGGGTGTTTAAAATACCATTTTACACCCTTATTTTCGATAATAAATATTTACCACATATGTTATAAAAATATTACCATAAAATACTTATCTTATTATAACACCTTAAATAAGTTATTTAACTTATCTAATTTGGTCAAAACCTAGCATATGGTCAAGGTTGACCACCTTAATATTCCTTGACCATTAATTTCCTTTATTCACGGTTTGTACCCATACTTTCAAAAATTACCATTTAATCCCAAAACTTCATAAAATCTTATAAACTTTATTTAACTCCTTTTTACCTCTAATTTTCGGCCTTATTATTCTAAAGCCCTTAAATTTAATTTAATTACACCTAATACCCCATTATTTTCGGTAATGCATTTATACTACTTAAACTTAATTAAAAGCTTGTAAATGCATAAATAAAATGGCCTAAAATACATGGCCTTATTACAAACATTGGCTTGCAAAATAAATTACACATAAATGTCCCAAAACACTTATAAATCTCGGCCTCACCATATAATTTTCATTTATTTACCAAACTTCCACATAATGTCTTAAATTTGACATTTATGCTTGTTTAATTAGTTATAAAATTTATTAAGCCATTCCTTAATCATTTTAAGGTCAAACAAGACCTTATTTCACTTCTTCACTCACGGCAATTAATTAGGAATAGCTTAAACTTGTATTACTGTAACAAGTTAAGGTTTTAAGTAATTTATACCTTGATTTAACCTAGATAGAACCTTGTTTGGTTCGGCCACCTTAAGTAGAAATTCTCCACAGCTTGTTTTACATGTTTTCAAACAGAAACCAAGGCATAGTTAGTCTCCAAGCAAGATCTAACCATAAGGAATAATTTATGTAAGATTTAAGGCAAAAATCACCTTAAAAATGCAAGGAGAGTTCAAGATGGTTTCGGCCTGAATCAAACACACCACAAGGTGTTAGATCTACTATATTGACATAGGAAATAGCTAGATCACGACAAGATGCCTTGTTATTAGGTTTTACCTTGGAAAAATGCCTTAAAAGAGGGTATTTCCTTTGGATCTCGGCCACCCTTGCTCCAAATGGATAACCAACAGATTCCACATGAAAAGGAGAAGAAGATGAGGCTATGAAAAAATTTCACAGCCGAACTTGAAGGGAATCAAAAGTTATGAGCTTAAAGCACATTTTACCTTAAATGGTCAAGACTTGAACTTCCCTCCTTAGATTGGTTATGTACGAAACCAACACTTCCTTTAACCTCTAAATCACTATACATAGATGTATAGAAAAGGTTGGAGTGTAGATCAATCGAAAAAGGAGAGAAATATGAAGAAAATGGGCATTTTTATGCCTTAAGAGCTTACCTAGAGCTTGAGATCTCATCAATGGTGCTTGGGAACCTTACCTACGGTGGAGGGGAGCCAAAGAGAGCTCAAGGAGTGAGCCATCTCGGCTGAAGAGGAAGGAATGAAGGGGAAAGGCTTTAATATTGCCTTAAAGCACCTTTTTGCATTTTTTTATGATTTCCTTGCTTGATGATGACTCATCAAGTCTGATTGTAATTGATAATTGATGAGTAATTCGGTGGAGACAAGAAGGGGGCAGCCGTGTATGATTGAAGGAGTGGGGAATTATTTGATTCCAATTTGAATGAATAATGGACTAATATGTTACTTTAATCCATTATTGTAAGGTGAGTCACTCTCCTTGTCTTGTTCCTACATGGAGCACCGTAATGCAAGGGAAAGGAGGAGCAATTGAAGGCTCCAAAACCGGCTGGCATCATCATGGGGTGAGGTAAGTGGAACCCACCTTTTTGTTTTATAAGGTAAAGTTTGTTTTTTTTTGTTATTTATGCAAAGTAAAGTAGCTTATTTAATTGTCACATGTCTTTGTCTCTTGGTCTGTTAAGAGACTTAATTATCTGATTTTATGTAGTCCATTTCGTGGTCAATGGTCAACATTGACCAACTTAGTCAATGTTGACCCAACCGGCCCCACATTAGGGTTTTATTAATATTTTAATATTAAATTTGTAAAAAATCGTAAATTTCTGGAATTAAATTCCTAATATCATATAATATGATATTTTATTATATTTAAAGGTAATTATAACCTTTTAGCCCATTCAAAAACCAATTTAGAAGGTAATTACACAAAAATGTGCTTTAAGGAGTTTTAGTGCACATTTTGTGTCGCCAGATGTTTCTGAGCTGTTTCTTTGACAACGGTTTTGTTGTGTTCCTTACATGATATTTGATCATGGTATCCTATTTTATATCATTTAGAGGTCATTTGATTTTAAGGTTTTCCTAGAGCACCTTTTTGCCGTTTTTGACCTTGAAGCATGTAAAGCTTTTTCGTGTTGGAGTGTTGTCAAACGGTTATAATATGTTTAGTAATGTGTTAATATGCTTAGGACAAATTTTTAGGTCCTAAGTAGTTCATTTGGGTATTTGTTTACCCTTAACAGTCAAAGGGTGCAACATCTGTTTTGTGTTGACCACTGTTGTTCTCAGTTGACTTTTAAGGCATGTTTAGGCCTTAATTAATGTAATTAAATATTTAATCCATGTTTAATAAGTTTGGGGTATTTCAATCTACCCCCCCTTAAAAAGACTTCATCCCGAAGTCTCTTAATCAAATAGGTAAGTATATAAATGTACAACTACCCATTATTCCCATAATGTAATATCTATGTGATATTCATTTACACACATGTATTGCGCTTATACAGCACATAGCCACGTTTGGCGTTAGTTCAATCATATATGGATATAGGTGATCCATCAGCACCATTTTCCTATCAGTTCTACAAGTCCTGACAACCTTCCTTAGGTGTCCATAACGTTCCATTGTTCCACATTCCATATCTAATGATTCATTCGTATCTAGGCGATACCATATGTAATCATTCTATAAACAATATGAATACATATCACAAATAGCATAAGCAAGGTGCTACACACCTGGTGTAAACACATCATTCATACATGTATCTCGTAAGATACATACATACCAATGCACATCACACAAGAACAGACCAAACAACGCACGCCCCGCGTATCAACCTAACCATCAAAACCAATTCACTGTATGTCATGCATACGAAATAATTCACATACCAACCAACAAACCTCGTATGCCCCGCACACCACCAATTCTTTGTATGCAATGCATACTAACAAACAAAATTTAGTGCACACTGTGCATAGCCAAGAGGTGCTACCCCCCTTAAAAAGGGTTACGCCCCCGTACCCCACAAGTATACAACAGCCGCTCAACAAGGAGCGCTGGATACTTGGCTCTCAAAGAGTTCTCCAACTCGTGGATTATCCTCATATCAGAGAGACGGGTATGACTCTAGCCCTTCGGGTTCCACAATATATAAAAGGTGAGGCACTGATCTTTTGTGCGCTCTCCCTCATTTCAAGTTCATTCTGTTTGGGCCCACCGCTCCGTATGGGTGTAGACCCATGAACAAAAGGCTCAATTGCCTCTTTTTTTTTCATTGCTGTGAATCCACTGGTTTGGATCACTAGCATATATGCGTGTGTCTTCTCTCACTGACATTCAGTTTGAGATGTAATGACATTGGCTACTGTTAGTACTTAGTGCTCTTTGCAACTGTCGTTGTAACTAAGACGTACCAGCCTATATGTCCATCAAAGATGATGTTGTTCATCCATGTCTCCTGGTGATTTGTTCCAGAGTAATACTCTGTTGTAGTTATCTCTTTTTTTCAGTTTTTTTAAACACTCTTGTTGATATCCACTTTATCTTCTACATTCCCATTAGATTAATAACTGCGCGAGTGCAATACCAAACACTCAGTCATACAGAGTGCAAGAGGCGGAGTAAACGCTCACAGCTAATATCCAATGAGGGCAAAATAGAAAAGATGTGCGGATTTATCCTGTGAGTGGTACATTCCGAATCCAGGTTCTGTTCGCAAGGTTTCGCTATCATATAGCTTTATCTTTTCATTGCGTTAGTCACTGTTTAATCTATATCATCTGGTAGATATTCCTTGGTTGCAAGCATTTGCTCGATCCTAGGATTCCAACATTATCCGTCCATAAACGGTTTTCCTGTTTCTTCTATGTTGTTTTGGGTTCCTGTCCTTGAATGTTTCCCTGTCTTCACTGTATACTGTCTACTGTTCTCTGTTAAGGTTCTTTTTTTTCTAGCCCGTTGGTTTAACTGCGGCTCTTCTCGTCCATCTTCGAGGTAATATGTCTTACGGTCCGTAGTACGGAGTTGACTACTTCTCGTGTTCCTAACACTACTTGTCTACTTGCATGGGGTACCGTACTGATACATTACTACTTACCCGACTAACTCATAAATAAGTCTGTCAGGCCCACATGCTCCAACGGAGTGCGGTCGTCCCATGTCTCGTTTAGTAAACTGGTAATGTCTGTCACACGGTTGTTGTGAAGTATTCTGTTGTCAATCTCCCTTTGATGGATATCCCTTTTTTTTGTTCTTCTTCTTTTTTGTCTTCTTTTTGCTTCTTTTTTTTGTCTAATAGTTCGTGTTATCGGTTATCCTGTAATAAGTGTTATTGCCTTTGTGGCATCAGTGGTAATTCGTGCCATAGACTGGTATTATTCAACTTGGTGTAAGTAAAATCCGTGCTATATTAGCAAACTTGTTTCTCCTTTTTTTTTGATCTCATTGAGTACAACACAATTTTCCTTTTTCTCCCTGTTTTTTTTTATCATATCTCCTCCATAGTTCATATTCGTCCCCTCATCCATGTAATTGGATGTATTGGAGATTGCACAATAGCTTGAGCAACTTGGCTCTTCACTTTCCAACCATCCTCACTGACGGTGGTGCATCTACAAGGGTATGCTTGTCCACGAGGACTAAACATGTATCACTAGTAGTGATTAGCATTTAAATGCGGGTATACACTGGTGGTATTTGGCTAATAAGCCATGTCTGAAAATTCCCAACAATTTAAACTGGTGTGGTTTACAGTCATAGTGGCTGTATAGTTTCCCCAGTTGCAGTGGTTGGACTAACGGTCCTTCCATAGTTGCATAAGTTTCTAATCTCAAGGTTTGTATGAAAAAGTTTGAAAAACATTTTTTTTTATAAAAGGTTAAAAGAGTAGTAGTTGTTGTATGTGTTGCATTTGCAGTAGCTGTTACTGTTGCTGTCGCTGCACTTGCTGTAGCAAGTGCGCAAGGCAGATGGAAATTTCAGTAGTTTATTGTCATAGCGCTTGCAATAGCAAGTGCGCCATGCAGGTGGAAATTCTGGTTCAGTAATTCCCGGTCTCATTGACTCTTCATCATTTGAGTATCGCTACATGGTAATGTAAGCATTAACATCCTGTTCATATATATATCCGTCAAGGTTTAAAGTTTACTCGCATCAAGTTCACAAATCTAGTCTCCAAAGTCATACACAGAAAGGCGAGTGGTCAATGACACACTCCCACGTAATCATAACATGTTTCTTTCTAACATCCCAAGTAAGCACACCACATAGTAAGTAAACAAAGTCTTCCACCAGCGGTCTCATGGAGTTAGGGTATTCATGCCCTATCTACTCCTTTGCCTTTATAGGCTCCAGCATCAGTAGATGTCTGGCCATCCTGACCGCCTCGTGGTTGCAGACGTTATAAAGTGAGTGGTTAAACTGGTGTAAAATTAAAAGAAAAGAAATTAAAAACTCAAAATTAACGTCGGGCTGCAAACAAATCCCGGTCGTAGTAGTATAGTGAAAATGTAAGCGACCGGATGTCGAACCGTGGGACTAATATATATATTATAGTACCTAAGCGTGTCACAGGAGGGGGGATTAATTGACTTGTAAAATAAATAAAAAGAAAGATAAAATAAACTAAGTTAATAGATAAATAAAATGGAACTCTGGGTCAGGTTAATATAATCTGCATAATTAAGCTATCTCTACTGGTTTAATAATTTGGCAAGGTTCCTGTAATTATCTTAAGGACTAAGTCATAGCCTCATAAGAACTCGTTCACCTGTAATGCAAGGTTCTAATCAAGGTTCAAGCAAAAGCCTGCGAACGGCAGAGGATATTGAGGAATTACATTTGCAACTGAATACTAACTTATTAAATCATAACAAGTTTCCTCCAGTTTTACGTCTTAATTAACCTATCTATTTATCACCGGCCTGATCAAATAGATTTAGTAAAGCAGTTTAATAAACTCATGACATTTATTAAACAGGTGCGAGATAACCTTTAAGCGTAACAAACTGTATATAAATAACCAGTAGAAATATTGCATAATTAATCAAAACACATAATAACCGTTTCCCAGAGCGTACGTAAACTAGCCTAACATATTAAATAGAAAGACAGAGACAAGTAATAGAACATCCGTAATCACTCCGGCTCACTCTGCTATTTTGTATACGTAGGGGCTAGAGGTGGATGTGGTGGACTGTAAAATAAATAAAATGGAGAAGACGGGAGAAGAGAAATGAGATGGCGTGAGGTTTGTGGTGAAGTTGGGTCGTGGATGTCTTGATGGTGGATGTTGCGTGCATTTATATAGGGAAAGGAAAAGCAGCAGAGGAGTCTAACAGACGCGTGCAAGTTGAGGAAATGATTGAGCTCGTTGATTGCTCATTTATTGCGGGGACAGACAGCTGAACACAGGCGTGAATTAAGGTAGGCGCAGACAGTGGACGAGTGGGCGAGTTGCAGACAGTCGGTGAAGGTAAGTTGCAGACGACGACGGGCGAAGAAGAAACTGGTGCGGCATTGATTTAGTCGCGACCGCCTGGTGTCCGCCTCTTCCTAGGCGGTTCTGTGAGGGAGTCCGCTTGAACAACCGCCTGTTAGTAGGCGGTTTGGTGTTGGTGGTGTCCGCCCCCTTGTGGGCGGTTGCATGGTGGTGAGTCCGCCCCCTTGTGGGCGGTGCATGGTGGGTGAGTCCGCTTGATAACAAGCGGAAGCAGCATGTATTCCTTGTCCGCCTGTTATCATGATGTACAAGCTGTCTCACGTCCGCATGTTTTCATGATGTACAGGCTATTTCTTCTACGAGCTCTAGATTCTTCGTTTGGACTCCGTTTCTCGAGCCGTTTGCGCCTATGCGTTCGTCTCTTCGTCTACTTTACTCCCAACTTGGTTTTCCTCATGTTCAACCAATAAATTTGTGAGATAAATACTAAAACATAAACTAGAGGAAAACTGACCGCAGTGGAGAAATGAGCAAGAAAAGTGCTAATATAATATATGAAATACACCTATAAAACATGCTCATTTGGACAATTATCACACCCCCACACTTATCTTTTTGCTTGTCCTCAAGCAAAACCACGTACCCAAGTAGGGAATGCTCAATACTAACAAATATTATTATGAAGGGTAGGATAAACATGATCTTTTTAACTTATTGAGGAGTGTGAAAAATTAACTGCTGGTGGCATAGGTGTGCTCAGGGTGAAAATAAAATATAGAGTTTCGGGGTATGATCTAAGGTACTTCAATGTTTCTTTTAGGTGACTCTGAGAACTTTTACCATGGCCAACTTCTCTCAAGAATGGGCATTTAGGAGAAACAAAAGGAAAATAGATTTATGCATTTGTTTCACTTTTGCATAAGGGATGAGAAAATGTAGGCATTACGCCTTTGTATTTAAGACACTCAACTCTCTTTTGTTGGTTACCAATGGTGTCTCGCAAGTCTCTATTTTTTGTATTCTCTTTTTTTTTCTTTTTAACAGAGAAGCACCCCTTAGCAATCCCTAAGAGAGAAGACAGAAAGAAACCCTGAGCAATAAAATCCAACCATTTGCAGATTATTTGGTCACACCGCATATAAAATGCTCCTCAAAAGTAATCAAAATTTTAAAATTTTGTACATTTATCCTACATTCATAATAGTATTTATTCTTAAAGAGAACAACCCACATATATAAAGGGTCACGATATTGAATTTGGACAAACGCAAGATAAGCAGAGAGATTAAACATTTAAGCACAAAAATTCCACCGAAAAGGGCACACTCCCCCACACTTAAATTGAACAATGTCCTCATTGTTCACCAGAAAAACAAGGGAAGGTTTCAGAAGACCTTTTCGGTAAGTAGACAAAATAGGAGAGATAACACAAAGATCACAATAAACATTTAAGCACATAAACGCTCCTCTGCAGTTTTTTTAAAATAAAAGCATAAATTAAAGAAACTGGTACTCCCCTGATTTTATTTTGCTTATCGTTTAAAGGAGTTCCCCCACACTTGAGCTTCCCTCAAGTAGCGTAGCTTGGTTGCAGTGTAAAATGAAGGTGCACCTGCATAAGACACTAGAAGCAACCATACTACGAACGGAGTTAAAAGTTAGCAAAAAAAAATTTAAAGAGAACCTGAAAATTAAAAAGAGCATAAAAGCAAAATAAATTAAAAGTACACCCGGGTTGCCTCCCAGGAAGCTGCCCTTCTTTAACGTCTTTGGCTAGACGCCTGCTTGTTATCCTGGATCAAAACAAAACGTTACCCTCGGCATATAAAATAAGAAATTAATACTCCACAAAATCTGATGTTTGAGGAGGTACTGCCGGGAACGTAGTTCTAACAGAAGACCCGGTGGTGATGATTTTTCTTCCTCAAATTGGAGGATGTAAACTCCTCCTCTTGTAGGTGAGGCTTATATAAAAACGCTCGTTATCATCTTCAGAGAAAGTTAATTCTTCGAAGGTGATAATGGCGTTTTGTTTGGATATCTTGGCGGGAGGTGATGGCAATTCCTTCTCTTCATTTTCGAGGATGTAAATATCCTCATTGTCTGGGTATATTATAGAGAAGGATGGAAAATAGCGGTAATTGATTTGACAGGGAGGGGTCTCTATGAGTGGCTCGTCTGTAGTGGGGTGTTCTACCTCATGAACTGTTTCGCTCTTTGATTGCTCTAGTAGTTGAGCGATTCTCTCCAGTTAGTCTGGTTGATCTTCTAACCAGAGCTGCTCTTGAAATATGAGACAATCCTCATAATCATGAGCTCCTCCACATACGGAGCAGTATAAATCCTGCCAATATTCAAACGCTTCTTCCATTTGCCGTGTACAGATTTTTTTTTTTGTTGTTGCAAATAAAACAAAACTACTGAAAGATTAGAAAATAAAAGGATTAGAAACAAATAATAATAATATAAACAAAAGATGAAAGATAATTAATATAAACAACAAACAAAATAATATAGACAAATATCTTAATATAACAAGTGAATAATCCGGGCTTAGGGACTAGAATAAACTAGTCCCAGCAACGGCGCCATTTTGCAGACGTTATAAAGTGAGTGTTAAACTGGTGTAAAATTAAAAGAAAAGAAATTAAAAACTCAAAATTAACGTCGGGCTGCAAACAAATCCCGGTCGTAGTAGTAGTGAAAATGTAAGCGACCGGATGTCAACCGTGGGACTAATATATATATTATAGTACCTAAGCGTGTCACAGGAGGGGGATTAATTGACTTGTAAAATAAATAAAAAAAAAGATAAATAAACTAAGTTAATAGATAAATAAAATGGAACTCTGGGTCAGGTTATATAATCTGCATAATTAAGCTATCTCTACTGGTTTAATAATTTGGCAAGGTTCCTGTAATTATCTTAAGGACTAAGTCATAGCCTCATAAGAACTCGTTCACCTGTAATGCAAGGTTCTAATCAAGGTTCAAGCAAAAGCCTGCGAACGGCAGAGGAGTATTGAGGAATTAATTTGCAACTGAATACTAACTTATTAAATCATAACAAGTTTCCTCCAGTTTTACGTCTTAATTAACCTATCTATTATCACCGGTCTGATCAAAATAGATTTAGTAAAGCAGTTTAATAAACTCATGACATTTATTAAACAGGTGCGAGATAACCTTTAAGCGTAACAAAACTGTATATAAATAAACCAGTAGAAATATTGCATAATTAATACAAACACATAATAACCGTTCCAGAGCGTACGTAAACTAGCCTAACATATTAATAGAAAGACAGAGACAAGAGTAATAGAAATCATCCGTAATCACTCCGGCTCACTCTGCTATTTTGTATACGTAGGGCTAGAGGTGGATGTGGTGGACTGTAAAATAAATAAAATGGAGAAGACGGGGAGAGAATGAGATGGCGTGAGGTTTGTGGTGAAGTTGGGTCGTGGATGTCTTGATGGTGGATGTTGCGTGCGTTTATATAGGGAAAGGAAGAAGCAGCAGAGGAGTCTAACAGACGCGTGCAAGTTGAGGAAATGATTGAGCTCGTTAATTGCTCATTTATTGCGGGGACAGACAGCTGAACACAGGCGTGAATTAAGGTAGGCGCAGACAGTGGACGAGTGGGCGAGTTGCAGACAGTCGGTGAAGGTAAGTTGCAGACGACGACGGGCGAAGAAGAAACTGGTGCGGCGTTGATTTAGTCGCGACCGCCTGGTGTCCGCCTCTTCCTAGGCGGTTCTGTGAGGGAGTCCGCTTGAACAACCGCCTGTTAGTAGGCGGTTTGGTGTTGGTGGTGTCCGCCCCCTTGTGGGCGGTTGCATGGTGGTGAGTCCGCCCCCTTGTGGGCGGTTGCATGGTGGTGAGTCCGCTTGATAACAAGCGGAAGCAGCATGTATTCCTTGTCCGCCTGTTATCATGATGTACAAGCTGTCTCACGTCCGCATGTTTTCATGATGTACAGGCTATTTCTTCTACGAGCTCTAGATTCTTCGTTTGGACTCCGTTTCTCGAGCCGTTTGCGCCTATGCGTTCGTCTCTTCGTCTACTTTACTCCCAGCTTGGTTTTCCTCGTGTTAAACCAATAAATTTGTGAGATAAATAATAAAACATAAACTAGAGGAAAACTGACCGCAGTGGAGAAATGAGCAAGAAAAGTGCTAATATAATATATGAAATACACCTATAAAACATGCTCATTTGGACACTTATTAGTGGTACTCCAGATCCTCCAGCTGAGGTCTTCTAAGTATTCTTTGGTGGCCTGTAATTACGGCTCTTTGGGTTCATCCAGCATTCAAATTCCCTATGGCCTTCTTTGTGGCAGCACCGACATTCGACTTTGCGGCCTTCGCAGTCGACCCCAGGATGGTCTTTCCCACAACGCTTACAGTAAAAGTGGCGCTGGGGCTGTCCGGTGCCTGATGGTAGTATTTAAGTTTAAGTTAAATCTAGCGGTATAAAGGTTAAGGTTACAATTTAATTTAAGAGGTAGGTGTTCTCACCCTTAGGAGGTGGGGATCTCAGAGGCTTAGCATCTATAGCTAGGCCGGTCAACCGAAGGACGGGCTCCTTTCCCTTTGTTCCCTGGTAACCCTGATGCCCTTTCTTTTTAAAGAATTCCCTATTTAGGGTTTCGGGTCAGCATTCCTAAGGTATTTAATATGGTAAATAATCTAAAATGGGATAAGTCCTTACTTTCCCTTCTTTTGGCTTTCGTCTGGAGATGCTCCTCCACCCTCAGACTCCCCTCAGGGTTCTTCCTTTTCTTGGCCCCGAGAGTCTCTTCCGAGCCTGGAGCATCAGCTCCGTCCTCGAGGCAGCCTCATAACACTCCTGGAATCTCCTTGGTAAGTTCTCACAAAGTTAATTGGTAATGTAGTAAGTAAAGAATTTTATGGCTTTCATGTTAGCACCCTGATGGTAATGTAGGGGTAGCACCCATCGCCATCTGGATGCGAAATTATAGTCCTCCCCGAAACATCTCGACCTTAACGGTCTCTGAGTAATCCACACCGGGGATGAAGTCCAGTAGACCAATGAATCGAGCGTAATACTCATTCACGGTCAGACCTCCTTGGGTCAGTGTCTCGGACTCCTGGCGCTTCTTCTGTTTGAGATGTGCTGGGTAGTACTTCCCTCTCAGCAACTCGACAAAGGCAGCCCACGAAAAGTCGGGCGTAGCCAGGTGATGGTCCTTGACCAACCTCCACCGAGTACTGGCTGCATCCTTCGGATGGAAAATAGCAATGGCGACCTTCTTGTCGTCAGGTACTTGTAAGGCTTCATAGGCCTTCTCATGTTCAACAATGTAACGCTCCAAAGCTATGGGGTCTGTTTCCCCGGAATATGTAGGTGGTCGGGTCTCGCTAACTGACTTCAGCCAGTTTGTTTCCCTGGGCTGTGGCGGGTGGGCTGGTGCTCCTCCTATCTAAGTACCCAGCTGTGCAAGAACGGCTGCAACCGTCTCAGCAACTCCTGGAATGCCGGGGTCACCGCCTCCACCTCTACCAGTACCACGCCCTCTTGTTCCACCAGACATCTGTAGTACAGTATGTCACATAAATACTCGGTAAATTACCGTACACCACCAATAGATATTAAGCTGCCTTAAGGCTAACCTGTCACGCAATTTGCGTTACTAGACACAATATCTTTCTAAGATAATCGTCTCATACTTCCCAAATGTTTCCCGTAATTTCCCAAGTCCTAAGCTCACTGTCTTAACCTATCATCTCGTCATCAGAGCGGAGTACCGCTCTGATACCACTTTTGTAACACTCCTCTCAATAATCACGATATAATCTCTCACGTAGCAATAAATAAAACGTCTCGCAGCAGAAAAACAAATAACCATTACAAAACTCACTCGGGTGTCACCGGCCGTTACTCGCCCATGCGAGCAACGCAGCCAAACTACATCCAACTTCCAATCAAATAAACTGCTAACCGCAGTGATAACGAGAAACTCCTATACATCATACTAAGTCCATAACCATAAACATCGACAAGTGAGCGACACCCAATCCTGAAAAATACATAACCTTACCATAAGACCATACACCATCTTCATTACTATACAACATCTCCAATTACCCTGTTCCTGCTCTTCAGCTCTGACAATGATCAACAACCTGAAATGGTGTAGTATCAGCGATAGACGCTGAGTATGCCGGGCCTGGACCCTAATGGTCACTTGTCATTTTAACCATCTATTATTAGATTGGTTTCATGCTTTTCCCTTTTACAGTTATAATTAAAACTGAAGCATAAATGTATAATTACATAATCAACCATCCAAATATCCATAACATTTAACCACCCATCCAATCCAAACATTCATTTATTATTCCATACAACATTTATATATCGAACGTATCGAGTATTAACAATATAATGTATAATGTACATTCGCCGTAGCGTACAGTTTTCATATTTAATTTACCTTAGCCTTGTAGGCTCCATCCAACCATCAACACACAATAAAAACCACAAGTATAACCAATGAACAACAAAGCGAAACAACGAGAATAATAAACAAGTATTAAGTCTCGTCCATGGTATTGTTCGCCACTGTATAAGTCTCAATTGTTTTAGTTGTTCAGTTATACCTAGTGACAATGTCGTTAAAACGACATGTCTCTAGTTACCCATATATTATGGCGGTCACCCACGGCAGTAGCCACTCCAACGGTTAAGTCTCCGACCAACGAGCCATTCTAGCTCACGGGAAATTTTCTTGATACTTACGGACCCTACGCGGACATCCTGGATCGTTTTTGTGATCACAGCGCGCACCAAGAGCCACATCCTCTTGGCTTTACTTTCCATTCCATTAATTAATTAATTATACCATCGCATCGCATTACCAAATTTTTAACACAGCAGACTAAGGTCATTAGTCCAATCCGGAGTTTGTAAATCGGGATCCAGTGTTAGATACGAGAGCGGCGTATAGAAAGGCCAATGCTCCGTATAAAAGTCTCAGATAATATGTATATGTATTATCATAGTGCTACAACGTTTTACTTACGTTCCTTAGATTTCATATAAGATAGCACCATAGCCGCTAGTTCGTTTTATATATAGGTTCATATATACGAACCAATACTGTTAACTCAACAATAGTAAATAATAAGCAGCTATAAATATACAGTTCATGTATATTAATTATCACATTCAGACAAACAATCTTATCACAGATCACACAGAAGTCTGAACTGAGGAAGCCCTCAGGGACAATCAGAGACACATAACAACATACAAGTTATATCAACCAAATCCGAGCCCAAGGAGCAACCTAGGACAACTCGGATCAAACCCCTTTACATACCGTTCACCCTGACTGTATTACGGTGGAGTATGAATCAGCAAGATCCTACGCTCCGTGTAGTCCGTTAGCTCGTCGCGCGTCGTCAGAAGTACAATCAAAACGGTAATAACTATAAGTCAGTCTCCATGACTAACTACATCCGTATTGTAACACACCACACTCAATCCAAATGTGGTCTCGCAACTTAACAGCATTATATATACATGTCACCAGCGAATTCTTTACACTCCAGGACCTTGCCACGGTCTGACTCAGAATATACCGAACATTAGTACATAACACCTTAACCAAATACATATTCTTCTTACAATCCTCTCACAACCTATAATCTTCTAACTCAATTGCATACGAGTGTACATGCACAACTCGCGGTCACACTTAATCCTTTACTTGTACCCCTTCTTACTCTCGCAACGGCCGCCTCCTGATGTACCTGTGTTAAAAACAGCCCCCAAAGGGGGTCAGCACGAATGCTGGTACGATCCCCTATGGCCCCCAAGCTAACGTGGCTACGACGACTAATTGTCGATAGCATGGAGGTTGATTATATGCAACAACCTAATAGTAAATGCTGTAAACAACAATCCAAATATGAACAATCAAGTTCACACACCAATGAACGACTTAAATGCGTTCCCTTAATTAGAGGTTAGTTATTTAACTCCTTAAGTAAGGTTCCCTCTTAGTCTTAGGCCGCCTTTCTCACCTCAATCTTAGTCTTATCTTAATCTTAGAAACAACCATCCTTTAAGAAGGAGTGGATGTCGCTTATCTTAATCTTAATTATACAAACCATCCTTTAAAGAGGAATGGTTGCAATTCATCTTAACCTTACCTTAATCTTAAACTTACAATACAAACCATCCTTTAAAAAGGAATGATTGCAACTTATCTTAACCTTACCTTAATCTTAAACTTAACAATACAAACCATCCTTTAAAAAGGAATGGTTGCAACTTATCTTAACCTTACCTTAATCTTACTCTTAATCTCAGTTTACAACCGTTCCTGGAAGGGATTGGTTAGCTTAATTCGAACCTGGGATTTAGTGATCCCACCGCACCATCTTAATGCCACCTACTCTGGACGCGAGTCCACGTAGCTGAGCCGCAACCGGCCCTAGGCTACAAGTCCGTAGACAGTTCTTAGGCGGAGGGCGGATCTGATTCAGATACCGTCCCCCTTTTTCCTTAGCATGCATGACCGGAGATCGGTCCCGGGATTCCTCACTCAAGTTCCAGTTAGTAATCTCAAGACCATGTTTGTTGGTTAACCTCTTTTGGTTCATATCGTCCCTTATTAGGGGGCGTTCCTTAGTCTCACTCAATTCCTTACTAAACTTGGTTAGTAAGTTTCTCACGGTATGTTGTTGTGTTAGTTTTTCAAACATCACACAATACAATGATACAATATATTCCGGTTGCATGCTTTATCTTGTGTGTTAGCACACAAAAACAATAGCACACAAGCCGAGGGACACCTCGTTAGCAAGCAGGTCACAAGAGAACTACCGTTCACCGTGGGTCGTTCGGTCGTTTACTCTCTTCCGGAGTCCAAATACTCAAGCCCTAAAACATTCATTCAGTTAGGCTGTTATCACTTAACTTAATTCAACTTCTTAACTTACTTAACCCATAATGATCCCACCTAACACCTCATCATTTTACAACTTATTCTTACAACCTAGCCTTAAAACTTTTAAGTTTATACCTATCTTAATCCCTTAGGTCCTTATACCTCTATTCATCATTGCCCTCTTAATGGGGTACCACTAATACCTCTAAACTTTCTTAGGGTTTCTTTCTTTTTTTTACAACTTAAGGGTCGACCGACCCTACCGACCGACCTTCCCAAGGTCGGTCCATTCCAGAACTTATTGCCGTTTGAAAATTTCACCCCGACCGACCTTGCAAGTCCGTCCCCAAGGGTCCGTCCCGAGAGTTTTCCCCGTACAAAATTTTAGACATGACCGACCTGTGTAAGTCCAGTCCCCAAGGTCGGTCCATTCCAGAGACTCTTTCCGGTAGTGTAAACTAAACTGGGCTCGACCGACCTTGTAGGTCCGGTCCCCAAGGTCGGTCTGCTCAGACCTTTGTTTTTAGATTCCCATTTGACTCCAAACTTCTCCACAAGTTCCCCCATGTGTCCTTATACCATTTAGGCACTTAAACTCACCTTTAAACATCCACTAAAAACTCCTTATGACTTTCTCAATTCTTAGTAGGAATTCATAACACTTGCTTACCCTCTTAAGGCCTTACATGTCACCAAACAAGGCCTAAATATCATCTAAAACCATACCATTCAATCCCCCATCATTAGAAGCCAAAAACAAAATTTTTCTTTTTCTCTGCACTGGACCGCCCCTCTGGGGCGGTCCCCAGGGGCCGGTCCCAACCAGAAGCTAATTTCCTGCACGATTTGCCTGGACCTCCCCAGGGGCGGTCCCCTAGGGGGCGTCCACAGCAGAACCTATTTTCCAAAGTGCTTTTCTCCTCATTTTGAACTCCAATTCACCCCAATATTTTCCCACTCATTCCACAATCTTTCCACATGTTTCCTACAGTTTAACACCTTAAAACATGCACTAAATCTACCTCAAAAATCACCAAACTTGGCACTCAATTTCTTACAAAAATTCTACACTTAACACTTGATTCCTTACCTTCCCTCTTGTGACTTTGCCTAAGACCTCAACTAATCATTATGTTTCTTTACCACCATCTTAACTACTCCTCAAGCATCATTTTGCACACCCATTTGCCTTACTCAAACTCTCAAAGTTTATATCTAGCACATGCTTACATCCTTATAAGTCATTATACTTACTTTTCCTTCAAACTTTGTACAAGCTTCCTAGCTTCCTTAACCATGGTTTGGTGTATAAAACTCACCATTATAACCCCCTAGTCCCTCTTATACATTCCTAGGTCTTCCTAGTACTCAAGAACTCCATGGTTTATTCCATTTTCCCAAATCAACCCTTATGATCACTAGACATCCTTAGTCATAAATCTCCTTAGAACACCTTAACGCTTAGTTTCCTACTCAAATTTTCTCCATAGTTTTCTCTAGTATATATCATGCCCAAATGCATTGTTTCCTCATTCAACCATCTCACCATACATCAAGTCTTTTTCTCATCATATTTTCTCATCCAATAGACTCATTCATAATAACTCAATATAGTGCAATAATCTTAAATTGCATAGCACTAAGGCTCTTAAATGACATGCTCTTAGGCCCTTAAATGACATGGCTCTTAGGCCCTTAAATGACATGAATTTAAACACTGAATTTCCCACAATAAAAGCGTTCCACCTGCAAATACACCCATCATCTCACAGTAGTTATAATGCTCTTAAAATCCATCTTAACCTTATCTTATTAACTCATTCCCATTGGCTCCTTAGTCCCACAAGTTCATAAGCTTGTTTAGTTCTTTTTCTTAGGTTATATAACCAATTACTAATATAAGCTTTAAGCCACATTAGTACTTACTAAATCTCATCCCTTAAAACCTTAAACCACCATTAGGTAGCAATTTACCTTGTTCTCAAGCTCCTCTTAAACTTCCTCCTTAGGATTTTCTTGAATGAATCTCGGCCAAGGCTTTATCCTCTTGCCAATGTTCTAATCCACATTCAAATATCTTGAGTACTAAGCATCATGCCTAAACTCATGGAATCCAATCTTAGGTTAAAAAGTGGTTTTTTAAGGTCTTAAAATGAATATTTTACCTTGAAGTCTTAGGTAGGCTTGGATATGAATCAAGAAGGACCTCCTCTAGCCCTTGGAGAATAGAAAACAAGCTAGAACAAGGCATAACAATGAAGCCCCATGAGTATAAATTTTCGGTAATGGAGAAGAATGGTGGAAACCTAGTTTTTCTTACATTTTCTTTACCTTAGAGAATGGAGAAGCTAATGAGCTCTTCAAACTCGATTTCCTCCATCAATGGAGTTTATCCTCTTGGCACCAAAATGGAGCTTTGAAAATTGAAAAGTGATAGAAAGATAGGTCTTGGCCTAACTACGAGAAATATGTGTTGTAGTTTTTGATTTGGAGCTAAAATGACAAGTTTATGGACATTTGAAGATGAGCAAATGGAGCTGCCTTGGAACGGTTTGAGAGGATGAAGAAGGTGAAGAAACCGTGGGATAAAAGAGAAATGAGAAAGAAGAGAGGTAGGAACTAATATAAGGTATTTTGCTTTTATAAAGCAAATAGTACTATTCTCTTCTTTTCCTCTTCTTTTCCTTTAATTGCTTTGTCATGAGGACTCCCCACATCCAAACCGGCCCCCCTCTTAATATCATGGAGATATTTATGGTCTTGGTGCCCATCTTATTGACTTATTTGACTTAGCTTATTTGGGCACTATTTGGCACTATTCACTAATTAGTGCACATATTCGTGAAATTTTTGATTTCCCATTAATTTAGGCTTCCTAATGTGATACTAATTAGTACACATGTTGATTAAGGTGTAATCATGGGCATTTAGCCACTCAAAACTCAATTCTAAGACAATTTCTCAAAAATGTGCTTTAAGACTTCTTAAAGCACATTTTGTGTTTTAACTTGTTTTCAAGCTTGGTTTTCTTTGCTAATTGATTTAAAATGACCATTAGAATATTACTAAGGTCTTATCATGATATTTGGGTACTCACCCAAGTCTCTCCAAGCTTAGAGCACATTTTTGCCCTAATTGCCCTTAAGGCATTTTCTTGTGTTTTCCTTGGTTTAAATTGTCCACCAATCTTTCTAAGGCATATTTTAGCCTTAATACATCATAATTTGATGTTTACTTAGCATACTTAGGTTTGGGGTATTTCAATCTACCCCCCTTAAAAGGACTTTGTCCCCAAAGTTCCCATGCATCTTATCTCATTTGAATACATGTATCACCTCATTCCTTAGATCATATAGATCATACTTATGTATACTTAAACTCATTGAATCCTTAGGTCCGCCATATGCTTATTCTTAAATATCACACAACATGCTTACGCATGTATAGCACTCAAAATTCCGGTCCGTAGACAATGGCTCATTCGTCCTCGTCACCATGGGCCAGAATACAAAACACGCTGCTCTCCCCATGTCACCGGTCCGAAGACAAAGGCTCGTGCGTCCTCGACTTCATGGGCGAGACTCAGTAAAAAGGTAATCCTTTTACGAGGTCATGTGAGGAATAATTCCTCTAATTAAAAATACAAGCAACTCCAATTTCATTTTATCCTAAGGCCTCTATCCTTAGTGTGATTTAATTGTGACCACTGGTAGGGAGTTTTAGGAATCATCCAACGCTGATGTGATCAGCATCAGTGTAGAACTATCCTTCCACCCCAATTTGTGTTCGGTTTCCCTTGATCCCTAGAAAATCAAGTTCCACCTCCCACGTCATTTTCAAACATCCAAATAATTCACTCATGTCCAATTTTCTATCTTTTAGTTCTTCTAATCATAATCAATACATCTCCAAAGTGTGGACTCATTCCATCAAACATTCCCAATTCATCTCTTAATAATTACCTCAAGACTTAAATTCCTACTAAATTCTATATCAGTCTCATACCAACTTCCACTGTCTCATACCACATAGCATTACTATTTCCAAACCCATAATCATATCAAATTGTATCCCATAATTTTATCTTATTCTTATCTCTCACATAGTCTCATATTGACTCATACCTCATATATTCTTATTTCTTAAGTCTCCTTAATCCTCTTCCTTAATTCTCTTAACTTGTACTCACACCGGAGTTAACAAGACAGGTACTTAATATGTATGGTATTCACATCTTCTGTGTGCAATAACCATGATTTATCTCAAAATGTTTATGTAAAACATATTCTCAAATTATTTTGTGCTATGCACACCGTAGTTTATGTACTCAGTACACAAACATACGCTAAGCGGTTTTCGCTCTACCCCCCTTAAAATGGATTACGCCCACGTAATCAGTGTCACATCATCTTTGAACATAAGTTCAAGATGTCTAATTCTCACCAAGCACTCTAGCTTCCACGTCATCTATCTTACTTATAATTCAATCAGAAATGACTTAGTCTCTGTATCGAGGATTCTTAACGGTACTTATACCGTTTCCTTAACTTAGTTTGGTCTAAACTCAAGGTAGTGGTCTGCTAGCTTCCGCTGCACCACTCTGATGTTTTTAGGCTTAACTGCCTCTCTTATCTTTTTACAGTATTGTATATCTTTCTGCCTCTCAGTGGACACGTGTTATCTTTTATATACACGGCCTTAATGAGTTGTAACTCGTTTATCCATTCTCCTTGAAGATCTTATGTTCATACTCTTAGTGTTTTCTCGAATGTCTAAATCGTTCTCCCCAACTGACCTTTGGTCTGAGGATGATTCTTAGTCTGAAACTACTGTTTAGTGCATATCGCGCTTTACAGTCTTAATTCCTTACATCTTAAGACATATCCAATGTCTGTACTTAACAATCCGTGCTTTTCGCACTTCATAGCCCTTAATTATCTATTCTCTGGTTCTTCTGTGTTGCTGGTTCAACTGAATTCTTCTCTTCGACTGTCTGTGGTAGTAGCTGCTCTTGTGTGATCTTGCGTCGTTGTCCGTGGTACGGAGTCGACTACCTCCCGTGTTCCTTACACCACTCGTTCACATGCCTAGGGTACCTTACTGGTACATTACTACTTACCCAACTAACTCCTAAATGAGCGTGTCAGGCCTGCAAGCCCCTGTGGGGTGCAGTCGTCCCACGTCTCGTTTTAGTAAACTCATAGTGTCCGTCGCACGTTTAGCTATTGCTAATTATGAAGTATTCTGTTGTCGATCTCCTCTTTCATCGTTCCATAATAACATTTATTGTTCTTCTTGAAGTTAATCAAGGGAAGTCCATTTACTGTGTTCTTGGTTATGGTATGCTCCAGCTCCTTTCTGTATTCCGTATTGATTCAGTCACTTAATATCTGAGGTCTCTTTCCGTAGAGCCTCTTATATTGTTTCTCATATTTATGCTACTAGGAATGCACTTCCAGTTCCTTAAGGAATGGGTAGTGTGCTTCCTGTGAAATCTTACCTAACGAGGTCCAGACTACTAGCATCAATGCACAGCTCGTCTACCATTATTTCCTTACTTATATTGGTTTTAACTCATAAATCTCATTGCCTCTGTGTCATTATTTGACGGCTCATACCTAACAGTCGCTTTACCGCGCACCACAACTTAATTCTCCTTATATAACTATTGTACTCACGCCCACTACTACCGTGGTGGTTGGCCCTTACCATGTTGCCCATCAATGGTGTAACCTCTTATTCACTTATTCTCATGTCTTAGCTTATACTCAATCCCTTCTTGGTGTAAACACACTGGGAGTTCTCTCATTCCGGTGTATGAAGATGTTCTGCTCCAATCTCAGATTCGTAAGTAGGCTAATTTCTTTCGCTTTCTTTCATCCTTAGTGATGTTATCTACCATGTAGTTTAACTGGTTACTGAAGAAGTCATCCACTGAATCACAAACTCTTCTGAGCATTGATTAATTGACGTGCCATAATGTGCAGTCACAATGTTTATCTCTGGCCATTACTAATTCTTACATCCTGGGTGTTGGATATGGGGTCTATCTGTGCAACCTTCCTTATTACTCAAGTGTATCTGGTATGTTCTAAGGTAATCTCAATTTACAGTTTCCATTCTCTAGCAAAAGCGTATTGCATCTCTAATAAGTGAAAGCCCTTTTGAGGGGTTCATTCCCACTCATGGCATCACAACAAGGGGAGGTATCCCCACCCTAAAAGGTATGGTTCGTTCTCCGCTCCTGTCCTCAGTATTATCTCAATATTCTCATTGGTACCCTTTCTTGGTAATGTTCTTCCCAATCTAAGTTATAGGTTTGGTAACCGTTCATATCTACCAATTGTAGTCCCTTCGTGGCTTAAACAAGCTCTCTTATAACTTACTACGCCTCGGGCTCTGATGTGGTTAACATCCTTGGCTCGTAGGCTCTTAATGCTTAATGTCTCAGTTCATTATTTGTACTCTTACTCATCTGCAGGTCATCCCTACAAGATTCTGGTTCTTTGAGCACTATCCACCGTTAGGTTACATACTAAATGTAGTATTGGGTTTCATGATAAGTTGCTGCATCTTGCTTCCTGCTAGGGAAGTTGTTCAGGTGATCTGAGGTTTCTTAATGTCCTCGAATATACTGTCATTTTACTAGACTTACGTCTTTTAACAATCAAGGTTAGGTTCGTACTAGGCGTTTGCCTTACGGTGTCCAAGTTGGATATCATCCCGTCGTCTTATACTTCTATCTCAACGCTCCGTTCAACTTCCGTTGACTACGCCACCCGTTGATGATCAATCATACTTGGGTGTTAATGAGTTAGACGAACAGTATTAGCTGTCATTCATCAGTTTGTTCGGCTCGACTATGCCCGCTCTGTGGGGGTATCCTCTGAGCTTTCCTCCGTGGGACTTGTATGTCCTTAACTCTTGGTAGGTTATATCTTAAGTCTACTCTCTCTGCCCTTGTTTCCGGGGTTTACTAACATATTCATCGAAGTTTTTGTTCGGCAGGTTTTAACGGTCATCTCGGGAGTCTATCCCGCTCTTTTTAGAAGACGTTATGTCAACGGTCTCAATGGTATCTTATTATACATTCCTCGTATGTTATTGCTTACATATTGTTTTGCTCGGATCACCGAGCAATCTCTTAGGTTTTCGTCGTGGAGTTTGAGATTGGTGTTCTTACCGTACTGTTGGTTGTTGTTGTAGTGGGTTTACCGTTGCTAATGTTTTTACGGTTTAATACTTGTCCAAGTTCTGCTCCTAGCAGACTGGTGTGTCATCTCATCTCATTATGGTCAGGCCGTCGGGCCTTTCCAAGGTCTTATTCTTCTGTTCTTATGGATTTACAATCCAGTATTAATATGTGTTACAACTGTAGCATTCTCCTATCTTGCCATGATGGCTTTCCGTGTAGCTTAACCGTGGTAGCACTTGCTATGGCAAGTGCGCCATGCAGATGGGCTATTGGTGCAAGGTACATTGGAAGTGATGCTTCCTTCTAATTCCCATGTAATTGGTAGTCCTCGGGACTCCTTCGATGATCTCTTATTTTGGATAACTGGCCATCCGGCAGTTTCCTTGTTGTTTGACAGTGCAGTCATTTATCAGGGCGTTCCTCTTTCTGAGGGAACCCCTAATATTTTCTTATGTCTTAATCCTTAATCGCGCTCCTGTCTCTACACATTTTTGTGGTTACTCAGTAATGATTCTCCTTTAGGCACTACATCGTAGTCCTATTTCGGTATACAATTTGCATGTGTTTCCACCGTTGTTCGCGTTGTGTCGGCCAAGTCTGTAACCTTTTCCATTGTATGGGGTTTGGGAGTTCCCGTTTCTAACTGGACTTTCCAGTAATCTCAATCCTCATGCTTTGTATTATCCCACTATTATGCTCACTCGGACCGCTGTCCGGTACTCATGTCTCTTATCATTTCCTTATCCATTGCACGCGTAGTGCATTCCTTACCATTGGTATCGCGGGTTATTTCGACTGCGTAGCATGTCGACCCATGTTGCCGGTAATTTCCGTTCCCTTACTGATAGTATTCCATAGGTAGCACCTCTTTCTCTGTTGCGCTCCTTTGAAAACCTCTAAGTTCTCCATAACTGTTGTACAACAAGTTGTTTCTCGTATTGCTTACTGTTAGCTAACTGCCAGATCGGGTTCCCCCGAGTAAGAGAAGGCTTTCTTCTCTCTGGTGTTTGTTCCACATATTCAGGGTTAGGGATGTGGAGGGCGGGTCTAGGTACTATGGATATCCGGTAAACACCGGGAAGTCCTGGCTAACGCACCTCTCACTCTATCTCTTAACCCTTAACCCATAACTCAACCTCAACCTCAGTATTCTCCTAAGTTCGGTAATTCTTGTCTCAGAGCGTAACTACGCTCTGATACCACTTTTTGTAACACCCCAACTCAATCCAAATGTGGTCTCGTAACTTAACAGCATATATATATACATGTCACAGCGGAATTCTTTACACTCCAGGACCTTGCCACGGTCTGACTACAGAATATACCGAACATTAGTACATAACAACCTTAACCAAATACATATTCTTCTTACAATCCTCTCACAACCTATACATCTTACTAACTCAATTGCCATACGAGTGTACATGCACAACTCGCAGGCACACTTAATCCTTAATACTTGTACCCCTTCTTCTCACTCTCGCGACGGCCGCCTCCTGATGTACCTGTGTAGTAAAATAGCCCCCAAAGGGGTCAGCACGAATGCTGGTACGATCCCCTCATGGCCCCCAAGCTAACGTGGCTACGACGACTAATTGTCGATAGCATGGAGGTTGATTATATGCACAACATAATAGTAAATGCTGTAAACAACAATCCAATATGAACAATCAAAGTTCACGCACAATGAACGACTTAAATGTGTTCCCTTAATTAGAGAGTTAGTTATTTAACTCCTTAAGTAAGGTTCCCTCTTAGTCTTAGTCCATCCTTATCTCACCTCAATCTTAGTCTTATCTTAATCTTAGAAACAACCATCCTTTAAGAAGGAGTGGATGTCGCTTATCTTAATCTTAATTATACAAACCATCCTTTAAAGAGGAATGGTTGCAATTCATCTTAACCTTACCTTAATCTTAAACTTAACAATACAAACCATCCTTTAAAAAGGAATGGTTACAACTTATCTTAACCTTACCTTAATCTTAAACTTAACAATACAAACCATCCTTTAAAAAGGAATGGTTGCAACTTATCTTAACCTTACCTTAATCTTACTCTTAATCTCAGTTTACAAACCGTTCCTGGAAGGGATTGGTTGTAGCTTAATTCGAACCTGGGATTTAGGTGATCCCACCGCACCATCTTAATGCCACCTACTCTGGACGGGAGTCCAGCGTAGCTGAGCCGGCAACCGGCCTAGGCTACAAGTCCGTAGACAAGTTCTTAGGCGGAGGCGGATCTGATTCAGATACCGTCCCCCTTTTTCCTTAGCATGCATGACCGGAGATCGGTCCCGGGTTTCCTCACTCAAGTTCCAGTTAGTAGTAATCTCAAGACCATGTTTGTTGGTTAACCTCTTTTGGTTCATATCGTCCCTTATTAGGGGGCGTTCCTTAGTCTCACTCAATTCCTTACTAAACATTGGTTAGTAAGTTCTCACGGTATGTTTGTTAGTTTTTCAAACATCACACAACAATACAATAGATACAATATATTCCGGTTGCATGCTTTATCTTGTTTAGTGAGCACACAAAACAAATAGCACACAAGCCGAGGGACACCTCGTTAGCAAGCAGGTCACAAGAGAACTGTACCGTTCACCGTGGGTCGTTCGGTTGCTCTCTCTTCCGGAGTCCAAATACTCAAGCCCTAAAACATTCATTCAGTTTTAGGTTGTTAATCACTTAACTTAATTCAACTTCTTTAACTTACTTAACCCATAATGATCCCCACCTAACACCTCATCAGTTTTACAACTTATTCTTACAACCTAACCTTAAACTTTAAGTTTATACTTATCTTAATCCCTTAGGTCTTTATACCTCTATTCATCATTGCCCTCTTAATGGGGTACCACTAATACCTCTAAACTTTCTTAGGGTTTCTTTCTTTTTTTTTTACAACTTAAGGGTCGACCGACCCTACCGACCGACCTTACCCAAGGTCGGTCCATTCCAGAACTTATTGCCGTTTGAAAATTTCACCCCGACCGACCTTGCAAGTCCGGTCCCCAAGGTCGGTCCATTCCCGAGAGTTTTCCCCGTACAAAATTTTAGACATGACCGACCTTGTAAGTCCGGTCCCCAAGGTCGGTCCATTCCAGAGACTCTTTCCGGTAGTGTAAACTGGGCTCGACCGACCTTGCAGGTCCGGTCCCCAAGGTCGGTCTGCTCCAGACCTTTGTTTTTAGATTCCCATTTGACTCCAAACTTCTCCACAAGTTCCCCCATGTGTCCTTATACCATTTAGGCACTTAAACTCACCTTTAAACATCCACTAAAAACTCCTTAGCTACTTTCTCAATTCTTACTAGGAATTCATAACACTTGCTTACACCTCTTAAGGCCTTTACATGTCACCAAACAAGGCCTAAACATCATCTAAAACCATTACCATTCAATCCCCCATCATTAGAAGCCAAAAACAAAAATTTTTCTTTTTCTCTGCACTGGACCGCCCCTCTGGGGCGGTCCCCAGGGGCGGTCCCAACCAGAAGCTAATTTCCTGCACGATTTGCCTGGACCTCCCCACAGGGGCGGTCCCTAGGGGCGGTCCACAGCAGAACCTATTTTCCAAAGTGCTTTTCTCCTCATTTTGAACTCCAAATTCACCCCAATCTTTTCCCACTCATTCCACAATCTTTCCACATGTTTCCTACATGTTTAAACACCTTAAAACATGCACTAAATCTACCTCAAAAATCACCAAACTTGGCACTCAATTTCTTACAAAAATTCTTACACTTAACACTTGATTCCTTACACTTCCCTCTTGTGACTTTGCCTAAGACCTCAACTAATCATTATGTTTCTTTACCACCATCTTAACTACTCCTCAAGCATCATTTTGCACACCCATTTGCCTTACTCAAACTTCTCAAAGTTATATAATCTAGCACATGCTTACATCCTTATAAGTCATTATACCTTTTTTTTCCTTCAAACTTTGTACAAGTTTCCTAGCTTCCTTAACCATGGTTTTGGTGTATAAAACTCACCATTATAACCCCTAGTCCCTCTTATACATTCCTAGGTCTTCCTAGTACTCAAGAACTCCATGGTTTATCCATTTCCACCAAATCAACCCTTAGTGATCACTAGAACATCCTTAGTCATAAAATCTCCTTAGAACACCTTAAACGCTTAGTTTCCTACTCAAATTTCGCCATAGTTTCTCTAGTATATTATCATGCCCAAATGCATTGTTTTCCTCATTCAACCATCTCACATACATCAGGTCTTTTCTCATCATATTTTCTCATCCAAATCAACTCATTCATAATAACTCAATATAGTGCAATAATCTTAAATTGCATAGCACTAAGGCTCTTAAATGACATGGCTCTTAGGCCCTTAAATGACATGGCTCTTAGGCCCTTAAATGACATGAATTTAAACACTGAATTTCCCACAATAAAAGCTTTCCACCTGCAAATACACCCATCAATCTCATAGTAGTTATAATGCTCTTAAAATCCATCTTAACCTTATCTTATTAACTCATTCCCATTGGCTCCTTAGTCACAAGTTCATAAGCTTGTTTAAGTTCTTTTTCTTAGGTTATATAACCAATTACATAATGTAAGCTTTAAGCCACATTAGTACTTATCTAAATCTCATCCCTTAAAACCTTAAACCACCATTAGGTAAGCAATTTACCTTGTTTCTCAAGCTCCTCTTAACTTCCTCCTTAGGGATTTTCTTGAATGAATCTCGGCCAAGGGCTTTAATCCTCTTGCCAATGTTCTAATCCACATTCAAATAATCTAATGAGTACTAAGCATCATGCCTAAACTCATGGAATCCAATCTTAGGTTAAAAATGTGTTTTAAGGTCTTAAATGAATATTTTACCTTGAAGTCTTAAGGTAGGCTTGGATGAATCAAGAAGGACCTCCTCTAGCCCTTGGAGAATAGAAAACAAGCTAGAACAAGGCATAAAAATGAAGCCCCATGAGTATAAATTTTCGGTAATGGAGAAGAATGGTGGAAACCTAGTTTTTCTTACATTTTCTTTACCTTAAGAGAATGGAGAAGCTAATGAGCTCTTCAAACTTGATTTTCCTCCATCAATGGAGTTTCCTCTTGGCACCAAAATGGAGCTTTGAAAGATTTGAAAAGATAGAAAGATAGGTCTTGGCCTAACTAAGAGAAATATGTGTTTAGTTTTTGATTTGGAGCTAAAATGAGCAAGTTATGGACATTTGAAGATGAAGCAAGAATGGAGCTGCTTGGAACGGTTTGAGAGGATGAAGAAGGTGAAGAAAACCGTGGGATAAGAAGAGAAATGAAGAAGAGAGGAGAGAGGTAGGCTAATATAAGGTATTTTGCTTTTATAAAGCAAATAGTACTATTCTCTCTTTTTCCTCTTCTTTTCCTTTAATTGCTTTGTCATGTGGTGACTCCCCACATCAAAAACCGGCCCCCCTCTTATAATGGAGATATTTATGGTCTTGGTTGACCATCTTATTGACTTATGTTGACTTAAGCTTAATTTGGGCACTATTTGGCACTATTCACTAATTAGTGCACATATTCGTGAAATTTTTGGTTTCCCATTGATTTAGGCTTCCTAATGTGATACTAATTAGTACACATGTTGATTAAGGTGTAATCATGGGCATTTAGCCACTCAAAACTCAATTCTAAGACAATTTCTCAAAAATGTGCTTTAAGACTTCTTAAAGCACATTTTGTGTTTTAACTTGTTTTCAAGCTTGGTTTTCTTTGCTAATTGATTTAAAATGACCATTAGAATATTACTAAGGTCTTATCATGATATTTGGGTACTCACCCAAGTCTCTCCAAGCTTAGAGCACATTTTTGCCCTAATTGCCCTTAAGGCATTTTCTTGTGTTTTCCTTGGTTTAAATTGTCCACCAATCTTTCTAAGGCATATTTTAGCCTTACTACATCATAATTTGATGTTTACTTAGCATACTTAGGTTTGGGGTATTTCAGGTATTTCCGAATAATAAGTAACCCCGACAGTTCACCCCTGTTTTCTACAGTTGTTTGTTACGTGTTTCTCTAAAACAGTCGGTTTTGTTACTTAAAACGCGTACGTCAAAACTATTTCAACTGTTAAGTTTAATTCCTTATATTTCTTTTAATCTTATCCTCATCTAGTTTAGGTACGTAACCTATAGTTACATGTATTCATGCATGATTGTAGTATATTATTATTTTTTGTATTGTATCCAAAACTCATAACTTATAGTTCATAACTATATATCTTTTTTTAAATAACCACCACCATTAAATCATATGGTTTCCAACCAAAACATATATCCACCTTATATACATCATCCTTGTGTATGTATATATTTACCACGTAGGTAATTCCCATGAGTTTAATAAACTCTTATATCATATGTTACATTTTATCATCTTATGTTAGAGGATTATTCCCATTAGTTGTATTATATTATACAACCTATATTAAGATTATTATCCTAATATCATGTAACATCTTATGTTGTATAATTACAACTCCTAAGGTTTATTCCATAAACACCTTAGTTTATAAATCTCATTTATCTATAGTTTGTCACATTATTTTATGTGAGTACCCTTCCTTATATTAATTCCATCTAAACCATATCATTGTCATAACATTTATAACATTATAGACCTTAGTCTAAAATTCCTCTTTCAACTCTTATTAACTCATTATAGCCCTTAACTTATTTAAATTCCGTTTGACCACATAACATTATGTAATGTTATACCATATTCTAATATCATTTGATATGATATTTTTATTTCCCTTAACTTATAACCTATAGTTTTTATACAAAACTATTTATTATTGCCTCTTAGGCACCACAAGAAAATCTTATTCTTTTCTATAAACCATAGTTTCTTAATTTACAAAATCACCCCTTAAATCATCCCATGTTATACATTCCATTTAATATAACATTTCTAACTTATAAAAGAGTATAACCTATGGTTATTTTTATAAATTCCGAACAGCCCTTGTGCTATTCTATAATTGCCATTGGCCCTATTTATAACATATAGTTTACCATATCATTAAGACTATTTTATACACATACTTATTAAATTCTCTTAATAATTCTAAAATCATCACATTCCACCAAAGGGTTATAATATCCTTATTAACCCATATACTTTCGATATTTACCATTCCAATATCTATTTTTCTCCAAAGTGTCATAATGACATAATAATTATATATTTTACATATATAGTTTATTTTAATTCCAAAATCCACAAATAAATTCCTAAAAATTCCTAATAGCCCATGGGTGTTTAAAATACCATTTTACACCCTTTATTTTCGATAATAACATATTTACCACATATGTTATAAAAATAATACCATAAAAATACTTATCTTATTATAACACCTTAAATAAGTTATTTAACTTATCTAATTTGGTCAAAACTAGCATATGGTCAAGGTTGAACCACTTTAATATTCCTTGACCATTAATTTCCTTTATTCCCGGTTTGTACCCATCTTTCAAAAATTACCATTTAACCCCAAAACTTCATAAAATCTTATAAACTATTTTTCCTTTGAACCTCTAATTTTCGGCCTTATTATTCTAAAGCCCTTAAATTTAATTTAATTACACCTAATACCCCATTTATTTTCGGTAATGCATTTATACTACTTAAACTTAATTAAAAGCTTGTAAATGCATAAATAAAATGGCCTAAAATACATGGCCTTATTACAAACATTGGCTTGCAAAATAAATTACACATAAATGTCCCAAAACACTTATAAATCTCGGCCTCGCCATATAATTTTCATTTATTTACCAAACTTCCACATAATGTCTTAAATTTGACATTTATGCTTGTTTAATTAGTTATAAAATTTATTAAGCCATTCCTTAATCATTTTAAGGTCAAACAAGACCTTATTTCACCTCTTCACTCACGGCAATTAATTAGGAATAGCTTAAACTTGTATTAATGTAACAAGTTAAGGTTTTAAGTAATTTATACCTTGATTTAACCTAGATAGAACCTTGTTTGGTTCGGCCACCTTAAGTAGAAATTCTCCACAGCTTGTTTTACATGTTTTCAAACAGAAACCAAGGCATAGTTAGTCTCCAAGCAAGATCTAACCATAAGGAATAATTTATGTAAGATTTAAGGCAAAAATCACCTTAAAAATGCAAGGAGAGTTCAAGATGGTTTCGGCCTGAATCAAACACACCACAAGGTGTTAGATCTACTATATTGACATAGGAAATAGCTAGATCACGACAAGATGCCTTGTTATTAGGTTTTACCTTGGAAAAATGCCTTAAAATAGGGTATTTCCTTTGGATCTCGGCCACCCTTGCTCCAAATGGCTAACCAACAGATTCCACATGAAAAGGAGAAGAAGATGAGGCTATGACCAAAGTTTCACAGCCGAACTTGAAGGGAATCAAAAGTTATGAGCTTAAAGCACATTTTTACCTTAAATGGTCAAGACTTGAACTTCCCTCCTTAGATCTGGTTATGTACGAAACCAACACTTCCTTTAACCTCCAAATCACTCTACATAGATGTATAGAAAAGGTTGGAGTGTAGATCAATCGAAAAAGGAGAGAAAGATGAAGAAAATGGGCATTTTTATGCCTTAAGAGCTTACCTAGAGCTTGAGATCTCATCAATGGTGCTTGGGAACCTTACCTACGGTGGAGGGGAGCCAAAGAGAGCTCAAGGAGTGAGCCATCTCGGCTGAAGAGGAAGGAATGAAGGGGAAAGACCTAATATTGCCTTAAAGCACCTTTTTGCATTTTTTTATGATTTCCTTGCTTTGATGACTCATCAAGTCTGATTGTAATTGATAATTGATGAGTAATTTCGGTGGAGACAAGAAGGGGGCAGCCGTGTATGATTGAAGGGAGTGGGTGAATTATTTGATTCCAATTTGAATGAATAATGGACTAATATGTTACTTTAATCCATTATTGTAAGGTGAGTCACTCTCCTTGTCTTGTTCCTACATGGAGCACCGTAATGCAAGGGAAAGGAGGAGCAATTGAAGGCTCCAAAACCGGCTGGCATCACATGGGGTGAGGTAAGTGGAACCCACCTTTTTGTTTTATAAGGTAAAGTTTGTTTTTTTTTGTTATTTTATGCAAAAGTAAAGTAGCTTATTTAATTGTCACATGTCTCTTGTCTCTTGGTCTGTTAAGAGACTTAATTATCTGATTTTATGTAGTCCATTTCGTGGTCAATGGTCAACATTGACCAACTTAGTCAATGTTGACCCAAACGGGCCCCACATTAGGGTTTTATTAATATTTTAATATTAAATTTGTAAAAATTCGTAAATTTCTGGAATTAAATTCCTAATATCATATAATATGATATTTTATTATATTTAAAGGTAATTATAACCTTTTAGCCCATTCAAAACCAATTTAGAAGGCGATTACACAAAAACGTGCTTTAAGGAGTTTTAGTGCACATTTTGTGTCGCCAGGTGTTTCTGAGCTCTGTTTTCTTTGACAACGGTTTTGTTGTGTTCCTTACATGATATTTGATCATGGTATCCAATTTTATATCATTTAGAGGTCATTTGATTTTTAAGGTTTTCCTAGAGCACCTTTTTGCCCTTTTTGACCTTGAAGCATGTAAATGCTTTTTCTTTGTGTTGGAGTGTTGTCCAACGGTTATAATATGTTTAGTAATGTGTTAATATGCTTAGGACAAATTTTTAGGTCCTAAGTAGTTCATTTGGGTATTTGTTTACCCTTAACAGTCAAAGGGTGCAACATCTTGTTTTGTGTTGACCATTGTTGTTCTCAGTTGACTTTTAAGGCATGTTTAGGCCTTAATTAATGTAATTAAATATTTAATCCATGTTTAATAAGTTTGGGGTATTTCACTTAGTGTTTTTTATGTATTCCTTTGGTTGTTGGCTATAGCTTTCCAATTGATTCCCCCATCTTGACCGGTTTGTAAACAAGGAACAAGAAGAAAGGAGAAAGAAAAGAGGAAAAGAAAACTAGAAAGTCTAAGGTAATGGAATTACCTTTGAACAGATTTTAGAATGTCCTGTGGTATTAAAAATTACATTGCCTTGGTATTATTTATGCTACTGTAATGGTGTTCAAGAAGTAGAGTCATTTTAGTGTTGTGATGTGATGCTTAAGGGCCTTGGAGCCAAGTTATTTAAGTTTGAAGTGCCTTGTTATTAACGTGGTGAATGTGCTGAAATTAGTGTGTGGTTAGTATCTAGGATGAATGTGGCTGTTGAAATTGACTTAGGTGAATGAAATGATGCTTGTGGGCATGCTTAAATTGTAGAGAAACTCTGCCAAAATTTCTATAGGAACCAAGGGTGTTAGTGGTATTTTTGAGAGGAAATGACCTAGGGTTAACTAGGTGTTTTTAGAGTTCAAATTGAATAACTTGTCATCTTGGAACTAGATTAGAAGAGAATGAGGAAGTTGGGTAAAACTTGGAATGAAATTGATGTAAGTGCATATTATTAATGCATTAGTTGTGGAACAATGAGTGAGTAAAGATTGAGAGAAAATCTGCATTTAAGAACCTAGGAGACTAAGTGCAAGTTCTAGGAGAATTAAGAGTGGGAGATTGTGTAAATTAACAAAGAATGAGTGATGAGTTTAGTAAATGAATTAGGAAGGTTTAGAGTGTCAAATTAGTGTTAAAACATGCTAGAACACATGTGTGAAGATTGGGAAAGAATTAGACAAAGAAAGGAAGTTAGAACAACAATTGAAATGTCAAAACTATCAAAAATGTAGCAGGGTCTGGGACTTAGGTCCTGCATGTAGTCTCGGACCACTGCATAAAAGCCACCGAGAGTTGATGTCTGGGTATGGTCCGGGACCTAGGGTCAGGACAAAGACCCGGACCACCCATTGAAAATAACCTGAGAATTCACATAGCAGCTGGTCCGGGACTTAAAAAATACCCCATAAATTAATATAAATTAATTTAGGGGATTTCTTTATTTTAAACCCTAAATAATACTATTAAACATTAAATTATTTTATGGTATTATGAATTTAATAATACGATTTATAAGTCAATAAATCTTGAAAAAATTTCGAGACACTCCAATTATATTATAAAGATTTTAGAAATATTTGGAGCATAGATGTGAATCATAAAAGTCAACCAGTGCACATGTACTCCAACTCAAAGCGTAACAAAACACGCATATAAACATTCAAAGTGCACAAGGGTGCACAACAACCAGCATCATATGAGATACACCATAAGATCCAACTAAAATGCAACAATTGTGCACATAAACTAATCAGTACAATACAAATGCACATACAATCACAATATAAGTGATTCATCCACCCATGAATATTAATTTTGAATTCCTGGTATGTAAGTATACTTTAGGGTATTATAGTCCCTGTCCTATACCTTTCATACTATTTGTATAACATATATAATAGGGGTTAATCCATTTTTGGGGTCTCTAAAACCCAATGGTAAAACCATAACAAAGGACTTTTCTCAATCCACCACCATCTATAAATATTCGCAGGCACACCGAGGTCCACGGCCCCTTGCGGTAATTTTACATACTATCTACAATCATCTAAGCTCATAACCTACTCATATCTGTGTCCACTTGAAGGAAGTTTCGAGAGTCGTCCAACCCTGATGTGATCAGCATTAGTGTTGAACTATCCTTCCACCTCAATTTGTGTTCAGTTTCCCTTGATCTGGTCAGGATCAAGTTCCACCTCCCACGTCAATTTCAAACAATCAATTAATTTAACAAGTTCAATTCTCTATCTTTTCATGATTCTAGTCCTAATCATATGAAACTAGCACATATCCCAAGTAATAGAACTAAGTTCATCAGTTAATACCCGTCCTAATCCAAACAACCATCCATTTCCTAGGGAAGTCCATTCCCACTAAGTTCCACATCGGCTTCGTACCGATTCACACCTCAAGATGCAACCGTATTTGGTTCCATATTTATATACCATACAAAATTCAATTCTTCGGGAGTTTCTACTCCTCTTTACCTGTATTCTCACATCAGAGTTAACAAGTTGTCGTTTCTATTTAAAGTATATGAGAATACATATCATAGTACCATACAAGTATCACATAGGATACATCATAAGCAAGTGTATAAGCACATGCAACCAAGTATCTCATAGGATACTTAACATACATACAAGTGCACGAATGCACATACAACCAAACATAGACTAAGTATGCCCCGCATACAATACATACAAGTGCGTAAACGCACATACAAATAGACACAACTACGTATGTCCCACATACTGACCCAACAAAATCTAGTGCACACATGTGCGCAACCAAGAGGCTCTACCCCCCTTAAAAAGGGTTACGCCCCGTACCCCACAAGTATACAACAACAGCTAACCGAAGAGCGCTGGATACTTAGCTCTCGTAGAGTCCTCCAACTCCCATTGGAGTGGAGTCTCCTTATATTTGAGAGACGGGTTTATCTCTAGTCACTCGGCTCTAAGAGAAAATATACTAAAGGTGAGGCGTGTACTTTTCAGCCAAAGGCGTGAAGTACTTTATGCGCTCTGCCTAACACGTTCTAATGGGCCCACTCGCTCCGTAGTGAGGTGCAGACCCACGAACCTAGGGCTTAGTTTGCCCTTTTCGTTCCTATTGATGTATTATAAATTGTTTATTAGCAGCAAGTTGTTGCTGACCCCGTTCCAACGTGACGGTGCTATCCCCGGTCTTTTCGTAATTGTGGAAACAGAGGCATCTTAATCGGCGTGGTTTGTTTATTGTACGCGCGCTCGATTAGATCTAACTCGTATGGCTATCCCGATGTTGTGGATTACTAGCGCACATGCGTGGAATGTATTATCAAGTGTTATTGTCTTCACTCACTAGTTTTTTTTTGTTGAGGTGAAGTATGACATTTGGCTATCGTTAGTAGTTGGTTATCTTTGCACCAGTCTTTGTAATATTGAGATGTAGTAGCCTATATGTCCACGGAGATAACCGTCATCGTCCCGTGTCTCCAGGTTGTTTGTTCCGGAGTAATACGTTAGTTGTAGTTACTTCTTGTTGACGTATATTGTATTTTCCCGTATAACGGTCTAACAACAATGTTAGTATGGTTCACCCTGCTTTACGCTAAGGGAATCCATTTGTTGTTCTCATTTTTGTGTTCTGCATCTTTCGGCATCCGTATGGGTATGCTCTTTGGCAGTTAGGGCATTTGTCCCCTGGTATGTTTCATATGTTTTCTATTTTTCATGTTGTTCCACCATGAGTATAATTGTACACTCATGTGTTTCTGTGTGGGTATATAGTATCGAACACTGTATTTATTTGGAGCATTTCTTTGAATGGTCTAGGCTGTTGTATAGCATGCCTTCAATTTTTGTTCCTCATAATTGAGTTTTATGTGAGTTTTACTCGTCCGTTATTCGCCAACGTATTTATTAATGGTTGTTTACCACGGTCGCTTCCGTGTGCATCATGTCTTAGTTGATTCGACGGTTATAAGTTATTGTGATATTTGCTTTATAGCTTGAGGCATCCGCTAGTGTACTAGCTTTGCCTTTATTTTTATTTTTATTGTATGGTATTGTGTTTATGTTCAGCCCGTTTGGGTGAAAACATACCATTTCCCTCAATTTGAGCGTACGGTGGTTGTTACATCATACAGTATTACTTGTGTTTTTGTTTGGAGAATAGTTCTGTTTATGCCCCTCTTTCGGGTGGCGATTGTTATCATTAAGTAGGTTCTTTTGGATAGCAGAAATTGTGCTTGTGTAAGAGACTCTTGATCCTTATGAGGATTTTATATATTGACTCGCCCCTCTAATGGGCTTTCATGCCTTGTCATTTAGTTGTCTATCGGCTCTCTCGTCTTTCAGGAGGTTTTCTTTAACGTTATTGTGTTTGTAACCACTCCTTTATGGAGTTACGACTTTGGTCGTGTTATACTCGAGGTTTTTGGTTTCTCTAGTCTCGTTGGTTATCTGGGACTCTTCTCGTCAATTTATTCGAGGTAGTTTTTTGTACTGGTCTGGATTTGCATCACTGACCTTGGCATGGAGTTGAATACTTCTTGTGTTCCTTACACTACTTGTCTACATGTAAGGGGTACCTTACTGATACATTACTACTTACTTGACTAACTTACAAATAAGTCTGTCAAGCCCACAAGCTCCTATGGATTGCGGTGGTCCCACATCTCGTTTTGTATACTCGTAGTGTTTGTCACACGTTTGAGAAGTATTCTGTTGTCAATCTCTTTTTTTTATTTGGTATGAGGGGTGTCCCGAGTGAAATTTGGTTCTCTGGGTCCCCTGCCCAATGGATATGATTACATATCTTGCATTAGATGTGTGTTCGCGATACTTCGCCCAAATGGTGTGGTTTATATTGTAATGGTATGAGGTGATTTTCCTCCTCTGCCATTGGTTTCATTGTTGACGTAAGTTTACTGATGTTTTAAAGGAATTTTTCGACCTCTTGCATTGGCAAGTCCATGTTGGTCTATTGGTTAATAAGTTCTTTATTGAAGTGATTCCATGTATTGACTCCAAATTACCGTTATTAGTTTATTTGTGTGCGGTTTAGCGCTGGTTGATCGTTTTCAAGCTCTTGTATTTGTGTAGGTTATTTATTCGTTTATAGCACTTATTTATAGTGCTTCTAACTTTAATCTTTTCCTGGGTTACATCCTTTAGTGTAATTCCGGACTTCATGGCAAAGATCCGAGTTCTCTTCTTTTATGGAAGTCCCCATTGTAGTTGGGTCTTTAACCAGTTTTCATCATTTGTCATATCGTTTTGGGCGTTGTTGCTCTAATGGCATATATTGGAAGGTAGTCGGAGGCGGTACTTTCGCTCTCCTAGAGTTATGTTCTTGTAATGGTACATCGAGTATTCTTACTTAGGCTTGTGCCCTTTAGGCTTGGTGTCTTGTATTATTGTTTGGTTGTTTGCCATCGTTTAACTCACATTATTATTATAACTGACAATCGTCATGTTAGTAGATGACCTATCTTAAGTACGTACTCATTTTTGTCACCTATTGTATGGCAGGACGCCGATGGCGGTAGCCATCCCCTTAATGTGGGAACTTCGTCCAATGATCAGTGTGATCAAATGGAATAACAATTATAAAATTTTATGTTCATTCTTGTTGGTTATGGTACTCCTTTGTAAAGGTAGTACTTGGATGTTAATTGTGTAAGTATTCAACACCGATTCACGTTTACAGGTGTGATTGGTTTAAGTAATAACTGTGTTGCATATAACATGTTTAACATTGGTCTCATTGAGGACTAGCATGTTCTTTACTTTTTCCTGGTATTTAGTGTGTGTTGGTGTATGCCATTTTGGGCATAGAATTGGCCCTGATCGTTACAGGATCATATTTTCTTATACAATTCCTCATATATTGGGGAGTGAGTTGTTACTCACGTGTATTCATATTTGGTACCTCATTCGTTAAATTGCATATATCCTAGTTGTTCACAGCTGGTGTACTTCGGTTCCTTGCTTTCCTAAAGTCACTAATGATGGTGGAGCATCCAGGAAGTGTTACGAAGTTTCATATAAGATTGTGTCGGTCCTACGAACTCAACACTTATCACAAGTAGTGATTGACATCTAATGTCGGTATATGTTTATGGTGTTTGGCTTGTAAGCCGATGTTAATGATTTATTAATGTTTAACGAATATAGTTTGTTATGGGCTGTGTGTGCCCTTTAGTTGTAATGGTCGGACTCATCGGTCCTCCCGAGGTTTGTAGGCCTCAATTTTTAAGGGTTTTGTGACTCTATTTGTGATAGATTGTAGTCATGGATTTTTGCACGAAAGTTGTTCGAATAATTGGTGGTTACCGGTAGTCATGGTGTCATACCTTGTGGTCTACACAATTTTGTAGGATTCAACAGTAGTTGCAGCACTTGCAGTGGCAAGTGCGCGAGGTAGACAGAATTGTTAATATATTGATCGTTATAGCGCTTGCTGTAGCAAGTGCGCCATGCAGGATGAGTTATTGGTTTAGAATTGTTGGTCAGTTTGACGCTTTGTTCGTCTGAGTATGGCTCCGGCGTTTCTAGTTTGGAAGGGGTAATATTATGGTTGTTAAAAGGTTCGTTAATGTATGTGAGTTTCTTAGGGTGGTCCTATTATCGAGCTGTCTAAGTTAGGCTCTTATTGAGCTTCATTTCAGATATTCATCATGGTAGTAGGAAGTTCCTGACGCATGTGTTCATGCAGTCAGTTTATTAAGTTAAGGAGTTGTGGTTACCTAGATCGCGCTGGGTACTAATACCAGCGCCTAAAGTTCCCACAAAGTTCGAAGTATTCTTCCCCTGGGTGACTCCTTCCCCCTTCTGGTTGTACCAGCTCGGGTATGCCCCTCGTAGCTACCTCGTGGTGCTTCGGGTCCAGCAGATGGAGTACTCTAGATGTCCTTGTTACGACATTTCTTGATTAGGTGTTGCATTGTAGCAATTTTAAGTTAATTTTGTTTCGTAACTCTGCATGGTTATTGCGGTTGTAGGCTAGGTTCTTCTGAACCTTCTAAGTTGTATTGGGTTGAAGTCATCCCTTCCTGGGAGAGACTTCTAAGCGGTAATTGGTTCTGTATGTTATGCAATTTTGTAGTCGTTTTAGACTTGCCATTCTATCTTTCACTCTTCATGTGCACTCGCCGGTGCTTTCCTTTTGGTTAATTGGACAGGGTTTTTGTGCCTAAATACTAACCGACCCCATTCGTCCAATGGATTTTTATTCTTCTCTGAAACAAGTTTAATGTGTAATTTCCACTGCGTATAGATAACGCTTCTAGATAGTACGTAACTATTGGGACCCCCGGTCCTTAGTAATTCCTTGTATCATAGGCTCCTTCATTTATCTTGATGTTACAGCAACTATAGTAATCACTTCGGTCTTCCCGATCAGGAAGGATCTTCCGTCTCCTTGGCATCTTTCACCTCATTGCCTCTACAAGCGATATTCGAGGAGTGGGCAGCGGCGGGTGGGGTACCGCCACTATTTCCCGGGAAGTTCTCCCAACAATCTAGAGCGGTCGTTACCGTCTCAACGCTATTCGGGGTTGTAGGACCTCTATTATCCCTCGACATGCCTCGCTTTTTGTGACCTCTAACTCTACTCGACAACTGAGAATTAGGTGTCGTATATAAGTACTCGGTAAATACCGTGTTGTAAACACAAAGAAACACACGTTAGTTTAGAATACGCTTTCATGCTCTAAGCACGGTTGGGACTCTAAGAGTCTCACACCTCACAGACGTTCCCGTTTACCCATGGTAAGTCCTATGCTCACTGTCCCTTAATCCTTATAATCCTAAGTTCACTGTCTTAATCCTAATATCTCGTCATCAGAGCGGTACTCCGCTCTGATACCACTTTTTGTAACACCCCCGTCTATTAATCCTAATCCTTACCGTAATCGCATCGTATCAGTAATTAAAATACATTAATCGCAATATCCGCAGCGGAACACTCTCACTATCTAGGCGGGTGTCACAACCATCCATCCATCTACTTAACCATCCATCCGCAGTGATGACGAGATTTACACAACTCATAACACTTATCAAATGCATCACGAACCATCCGACCCATAAGTAAATACATATAATTCTAAGAACTAGTGAGCAACTATTAAGATTCATAATATATCACCACCATCACTTGGCACATTTAATACAATGCCACAGTCTGGGAAACTCCTACACATACTGCTAATCAAAATCAGAACCATACCTCATCCCGCACTCCGGCGTCAATCATCGTACACCTGCAAAAATGTGGTTGCCAAAAGGCTCAGCACGAGGCTGAGTATGTTGAACTATATGATCCTAATTGCCTTTAGGCCACATGAGTTAATTAGCCGTCTTGATTAGCATGCTATTCAATTTTCATGTTGTTCCAATTTACGAGTATATATAAAATACTGTAAGAACGGAATGTAAACACGCAACAGTTCACCAAGTAATCACCACAAACAACATATTAATAACCATGCACAATAGTCGCCAGATCGAAATCGTAATCACAAGTTCGTTATTCAATCGTCTGGAGCCCCGCTCCCACCAGCTCTCTCATCATCATTTGGGTGTCACGTTAGATGGACAATTCCCCATTAACACCTCACCAAGTTTTAGTTATTTGGGACAGTAGTCCCATTGCCAATGATTTGAGATCATTTGGCTTCCCCGACGTCTGTGAGAAACGTCCTTGTGGCCCGAAGCCGTGTACCTACGTTAGTACCCAACGCCAACGATCTAAGACGATCATCGGATTCCTTAATGAAGGGCTCCATGCCTAGACTCCCCTCTGGTGATCACACTGCGCAACCTGCTGGAACGAATGCAGACCAGGATTTCTCCGTACATATATCACACCACCTCACCATCCACCATTTCTCCATAGTTATGTGTTTTAACCGACCCATCATTATTAAGTTCTTGAAAAAGAACATATTTACAAGGTTCGGAGTCCCACGTGCTATAATCAGTGATGGAGGATCCCACTTCTGTAATAAGAAGTTCACAACCTTAATGACAAAATACGGAGTAAGACACAAGGTAGCCTTACCTTATCACCCTCAAACAAATGACCAGGCTGAGGTCTCGAACTGAGAATTGAAGTGGATCATGCAAAAGACAGATAATTCTTCAAGAAAAGACTGGTCCCTAAAGCTGGATGATGCACTCTGGGCATATAGAACAGCCTACAAGACACCCATCGGAATGTCCCCGTATCGATTGGTCTTCGGAAAAGCTTGTCATTTACCGGTCGAGCTCATGCACAAATCAGTCTGGGCCGTGAAAGCACTAAACTTTGATCTACTGAGAGCAGGTGACAAACGGAAATTTCAGCTTACCGAGTTAGAAGAGTTTCGAGAGGATGCCTACGAAAATAACCGTATCTACAAAGAGAAGGCCAAGAAGTGGCACGATAAGATGATCCTTAAACAGGAGTTCCATATGGGAGATTTGGTTCTACTGTACAATTCCAGGTTGAAGCTGTTCCCTGGTAAACTAAAATCCCATTGGGCTGGACCCTTTACTGTCTCCAAGGTCACCCCATATGGATCAGTTGAGTTGGTGGATGCTAAAGGACAAACTTTCATGGTAAATGGGTCAAGACTAAAGCATTATCAAGGTGGTAATCTCGAGAAAGTTGATGCTCATGCAATAATTCTACAAGATCCTCAGTTTTGAGTACGCTTCAAAGAGTCTAGCCAAAGACGTTAAACAAGGGCAGCTTTCCGGGAGGCAACCCAGATGAAATTTTCTTTTATTTGCTTTTATTTTCTTTTACTTTTCAGGTTCTCTTTAAATTTTGTTTTTGCTAAACTCTTAACCCCGTTTGTAGTATGGTTGCTTCTAGTGTCTTATGCAGGTGCAACTTCATGTCTACACCGCAACCAAGCTACGCTACTTTGAGGCTGAAGCTCAAGTGTGGGGATATTCCTATAAACGCAAGCAAAAACAATCTCAGGGGAGTACTAGTTCCTTTAATTATGCTTTTATTTTGCTGAATTCTGCTGTGGATAGCTCCTGTGCTCAAATTGAAATACCCCAAACTTAAATATGGTGATTAGAATATTTTAATATGGTATTTAAAGGCCTAACAGTGCCTAAGTAATTTTGGTAAAGAAAATAAATCCAAAAGAAATGAGAAAAACGCTTAGAAAGTGGAAAACGCTAAAATGAGCGTTAAATAACCATAGGAGGTACGAGACCTCGGTTATAGTATCGTAAGGATTCCTAAGGCTTATTCATGCCTAATTAGTATACGGGAATGATCCCCGAAGAAAACGGATCCAAATAATGTATTAAAACACTAATAGAGCTTTAGCGCACGTTTTTCGAGAAAACCCGAAACCGTGATTTTAAGTGGTCAAACGAACCCGTAAAAATTATGAATCATTAAGTAACTATTATTAAGCATTAATGGAAGCTTAATAACCAATAAAAATAAAGAAACGAGAAAATTCCAGAAACGGGCCCGGTTAGTGAATAGTACCTAAACCGGGTAAAATAACGAGTGTTTTCTGTAAAAGACGAAAAACGCTCCAGCTAGTATAACAGTGAGGGCCGATTTTTACTAGTATAAACAGCTCTCTCTCTCACACACACACAAGTAACAAATAAGTAAATCAAAAGCAAAAAGGTAAAAGTACAAAAGTAAAAACTTTACTCTCTTTCCTCACTTTTCCTTATCTCTCTCCTACCCTTCTCCTTCCTCACCGATTTCTCTCTCATTCTCCCCCCTTGGCTGGCGATTTTGAGAAGCTTCAACACCTCCCATGGCTTCTCTTCTTTCTCCTCATGCTCTAGCTCCATTTGAGCTCCAAATGTAAAATAAAATACATATTTGAACTCCCCTCCTCAAGCTCTACATTTCTATCTTTTCAAAATCCGAAAATGAGCAACTTCATCTCCATGGGTTTTCCCCATTTGAAGAGAAAAGCACACCATTGTGGAGCTTGGAGTCTCCCCTTTCCAACAAGGTAAAAATCTCCATGAAAGACCTCATATTTCTCCATCTCTTTGTATGGCCGATTTTGCCTCTCTCTCTTACCTCATTTTTCTCTTGCTTTGGAGCATTGTTTCAACCCTCCAATGGTGGAGTAACCCCCTTCTTGATTCAAGGGTGAGAATCTCTCTCAAAGACCTCCAAAGGTAAAACCCTAACTTGTACACTAAGCCTTTTTATGGAATTGGAATTCTCTAAGGGATTAGAAGAGTAATTAAAATGCATTTTTGTGTTTCTTGGGTGTTGGGGTGGAGTTTGACAACTCCACTCCCATGTGACCGATTGGTACAAGAAAGAGAGGAAGGGAAAAATTGGAAAGGAGGAAAGGAAATTTAAGCTCAAGGTAAGAGCTCTTCTTAATGCTTAATTTTAAATGCATTAGAGTAATGGGAATGGGTGAACAAATAAAGAACCTAAACTATTGTAATGGTATTGTAGTTTGTAGAAGTTTAAGTATTGTGAGCAAAGGTGTGGAAATGTAGGCCTTAGAGCCAAAAGAATGGTGTATGTGTATTAGTATTGCTATTTGAGGAAATAATGATGTATTGGTATTGTGGCTGAAGAAATGTTGGTGTATTGAATTTTTGTATGAACCTTGTGTGCTGGTAGGACCCTTGTTGGGTGTGGCTAGCTTTAGGTTGAATTTGATGAGAGAGTGATGTGTGTTTGAGGATGTGAGGAAAGTAGGTGAACTATGGCGAAATTTTAGTAGGAATTGTGTATTAGGAATGACTTGGTGAATGGGAGAACCAAGGTATGTATTGGGGTTAGTAGAGATGTTTAATGACCATGGATGGATGATGGTAGTATGTGAAGCTAAGGTACAAAATCTGTAGCAAGAGGGTTATCAAAATGCATTGTTAAACTAAGAAGAAATTGGTGTGCAGGATTTTGTAAAATGAGTGTTGGAACTTGGGTGTAGGAAGTGCAATGGCTTGGAAATGAATTGGCATGGTAAGGAGAGGTATTTAGAATGCAAGGAATGGCATTGGTTGAGGAAGTATTGGATGGGAGAATTGAATTGTAAAATCTGTAGCATAGGTGTAACAAAAACTGTTACATGTGTTGTGGAAGAAGTAAGAAAATTGTGTAAGTTGTTTGATGAATTTAGTATAGAATGGTGTAATGAATTAGGAAATGAATTAGCATGATTTAGAGTGTTTAAATTGTACTAAAACATGTTAGGATGTATGTAGGAAGTTTGGGGAAACAATGGGAATTGGGAAAAGAAAAACAAGTCTGTAGCAATGTTCCGACTTCGTCCGACCCAGACGGTGAGTCGGACGTGGGTCGGACAAGGCGTGAGTAGCGGGACGTAAACATTCTGACTTCATCCGACCCAGAAGGTGAGTCGGACGTGGGTCGGACAGGGCTAGGATAACAAAACCGAAACTTTCTGGAACGGTCCGACCCAGAGGAGTATGGGTCGGACGGAACAGTGCTGGGTCGGACGGGAAGAATTTCAGAGGACGTAAACCTACTGGAATGGTCCGACCCAGGGCTTGGGTCGGACGGTGGGTCGGACGGCCCTAACTTATAAAAAAACAGTAGTAACATAGTAATCATATGTATGTATGTATGTATGTAGGTAAGTACATAAATAAAGGACCTTAGTAATATACCATTAATGTGACAACAATGGTAAGGAAGTAAGTATGGGAGTAGGAAAACAAGTATGAAAAGTAATTAAGTAGGTTGAGAGTATGAGAACATTAAGTATACCGGGATAACGGGGTAAGTACGGGAATAGTAATTATTTGTGTATCGTAAGAGTATAGTATTAATAATAATGTTGGAACATTATCAGTGGAACAAGTGTGAACCAAGGAACGAGGGAACACACGGTAGAGCTAACTCCGGTGAAAGGTATGATTTTCTCATGCCCCGTATGCTAACCGAGTTACGTTGATTTGTGTGCTGTATGCCGGCTAATCAAGACTAAAGCATGAAAACGGTTTATTGCCTTTCATTGTATGCCTTGATGTATGTTGTGTGAGCTAACCCTTCTTGATTGATTGTGTGGCTTCATTTGGTGCGTAGTACGACTCATAGATGAGTCTTGTTGTGTAGTGACTCGTAGTAGGAGTCATGTTGTGAACTAACGGAACCGTAGCAACGCACCAAACTAACGAATCAATAAACGATAACGCAACCCATTGAAACTCACTAGAATGTGAGAGAGTGTACGGGAGTAATAACCTTCCGATAATGGTAGGAGAATCGAAATGAATAATCCACAAATAACAAGTAGTGGAAGTATATAAGTAACCTCTAATAGAGGAATAAATCTTGGTGCAAGACATGAATCATGAGAGTAGTAAAGAATGATGAGGGATCTCCAAACCCCTTAGTAATTAGTCGACCCATTATGAGGGGACCCGACTGATGTAAGTATGCCCCGAACGAGAGAGTATTCGATATGTTTGGGAAACCCTTAAATCTGAGGATACTAGACGGTGGTAATCCCCTAAGCTAGCAGAGGTTATCGAGAGAGATACTTCTAGGCTAATCCATGAGATTGTAATATACTCTGAGAGAAGAGTGTTGGGAATTTGTGTAGTCCGGTAAAAACGGACATAAGAGTATTTGAGGAGCTAAGCGTATAGCCCTCGTATTGTAGGTCCGGTGGCGAGTCTTGTGCATGACTCCGCCCAGAGACCAAAGTAATGAATAATGAGTATCGCGTATGTATGAGTAAGTAATGAGTACTGAGTAAGAAGTGAGTATGAGTATGTGATGAGTACCGAGTATTGAGTAAGTATGGAGTATTGAGTAGCAAGTATACACAAGTATAGTAACGAGTACAGAGTAAGGATCATGTACGAGTAAGGAATTGAACATGGAGTGATGAGTATGCAAGAGTAAGGAGTAAGTATGAGTAGAGTAGCGAATATCGAACACAGTACGAGGAGTAATGAATGAATAACAAATACGAAGGGTTGACTATCGATTGTCTTCCTTAGTAATTATTGAACTTGTATGTGTATGTAGGTATGGTTGAGTGTATTGTTGTAGCATGAGTATGTATGTATGCATGTAAAATGAACTCCATGTATATCCGACCCAAAGTAGTCGGCGTACCGCAGTTAGCACGCGGTATATGCGAATTTCATATGCAGCGTAAGCTGACCCCCTAGGGGGACCGTTTTTAGTGTGCAGGTACTCGAAGCTGACCGCCGTTCGAGAGAGTAGGACGGGGACTGCTACGTAAGCATGGGTAGTTGTATAAAAGGGATTGTACTCGTAATGTATTGGGAAATTGGAAGTCCAAGCTGTATCGGTAATTTAAGGATTGTAGTATACTCGGTATAGTAATGTATTGACGTTGTAATTGAATTATGGGTAAGTAAGCAATGGGAAGTATTGTATTGTGTAGAGTGCTCGGTATGTTCATATTCATCAGACCGATAGTATGTAGAATTGTAACTCGCCTTGTTAGTCACGTGGGTGACTAACGGCATTGTACACCCGCCGTTGAGTAAGTAATATCTGCTGCGAAGGTAAGTATGGTACGGTAATGACGGTATTAGCGGTAGGGGTGTTACACAAATGTTTATTTGTGACCTTTGTGTTTTCTCTGTTTTCTACTCACCGAAAAGGTCTTCCGAAACCTTCCCTTGTTTTTCTGGTGAACAATGAGGACATTGTTCAATTTAAGTGTGGGGGAGTGCCCCTTTTCGGCGAAATTTTGTGCTTAAATGATAAATCTCTCTGCTTATCTTGCGTTTGTCCCAAATTTAAAATTATGGACCCTGCTGATGTAGGTTGTTCTCTTTATGAACAAATACTATTATGAATTGTGGGATGAATGGTACAAAAGTTTTGATTTTTGATTGCTCTTGAGGAGCGTTTTTACACGGTGTGACCAAATGATCGGCAATGGTTGGATTTTTATTGCTCAGGGGTTCTTTCTGTCTTCTCTCTTAGGGATTGCTAAGGGGTGCTTCTCTGTCCAAGAAAAAAATAATAAACAAGGGACTTGCGAGACACCATTGGTAACCAACAAAGATAGTTGAGTGTTCTTGCATACAAAGGCTTGATGCTTACATATTATCTTCTCATCTCTTATGCAAAAGTGAAACAAATGCATAAATCTATTTTTCCTTTTGTTTTCTCCTCAATGCCCATTCTTGAGAGAAGTTGGTCGTGGTAAAAGTTCTAAAAGTCACCTAAACTGAGAAGCATTGAAGCACTCCGGATCATACCCCGAAACTTCCTTTTTGGGGGAGATGATGTGATAACCCTCATGTGTCGTTTAAATTTTGATAGACTATACTATTTCTAGCCATTTTAATAAAATATATACTTGCCATCCAGATGTGCAGCCACATTAATACGGTAGTACATGTGAGGATACATTTTCACTTGTACATCAAAGGTACGAAGTCTTGTATTTAATGCATTCAATATTGGCCAGTGAGTGGGATAATATTACTATATCATGACACCTTCCTAGTGACTATTAAGGATGGGCTAAAGTGCATTTGAAAAGTCTTACGTGGAGAAAAATGAAGGCATGTTAGAAGCTGTGTGTATAGGCATTGAGAAAGATTTGAGAGACTGTAAAGAAAACGTTTGTATATTGTATTCTGTGTAAATTGTATGTTACAAACCCTAAGGACCGTGTATATATATAAAGTATTAGCTACTTTATCTTCTTTGTAAAAGATAAATATATGCTCTGTATAAAATCTAACTAGAATTTAATCTAGTATTTCCTAATGAATTATGGGTTTAAACAAACTATGGGCTTAAGTGATATTGATGGGCTGTTTACTAGCCCAATACCCCCCCTCAAGCCGTAAGCAAGCAAAATTGCTGAGGCTTGAAGTAGTATTATGCATCCCAATGCGTGATAACTGCTCCTTGTATTTGACTCCTGGCAAAACTTTAGTCATCATGTCTGCGAGTTGATCAGAAGTATGAGTGTATTCAACATCAACAAGGCCTTGTTGTATCTTCTCCCGTACAAAGTGACAATCAATCTCGATGTGTTTCGTGCGTTCATGAAAGACAGGGTTGCGAGCTATGTATATAGCTGACTGATTATCACATTTGACCGGTATAGGATTGATGTGTTGAACATCCAGCTCATGAAGCAGTCGTGTGAGCCACGTCAATTCTGCAGTAACTCTTCGCAAGGAACGGTATTCAGCTTCAGCACTAGATAGAGAGACCGACCCTTGTTTTTTAGTCTTCCAAGAAATAGGGCTGCTTCCAAGGAAAATAAAATAACCCGACACGGATTTCCTCGTGTTTGGACAAGCGGCCCAATCTGAATCACAATATGCTGTTAAATCAAGAGTAATACTTGGGCTGCCGGCGAGAACTATACCATAGTTCAAGGTTCCTTTGATGTAAGAGAGTGCATGCATGGCAGCTTCCAGATGAACATCACTAGGATGTTGCATGAATTGACTAAGTACTTGAACTGTAAAACTGATATCGGGTCTTGTATTGGTCAAGTAATTGAGTTTGCCTACCAACCGCCGGTAGAGTGTAGGGTCCTTTAAAGGAGTACCATCAGTAACGCGCAACTGTTTTCCCGTGACCATGGGCCCCTTAGCAGTTCTTGCATCAGAACATGTATATTCTTCTAAGAGCTCTAGACAGAATTTTCGCTGTGAAAGAATATACCCTTGATTGTAAGGAATGAACTCAATGCCTAGGAAATAGCGTAGTGTTCCCAGATCTTTAATGCGAAAATTGAGATCTAGAGCACGCTTGATGCCATCAATTTCCTGCTGACAAGGACCGATAATTAGCATGTCATCAACATAGACTGCAACGAACATTTTACCCTGAGCAGTTTCTTTGTGAAAAAGAGAATAATCGTTCTTGGACTGAGTAAAAGCAAGGGTGTGAAGAAAACTGGCAAGTTTAGAAAACCATTGTCTTGAAGCTTGCTTTAGTCCATACAAAGATCTCTTCAGCCGACAAGCTTTGTTTGTCCCTGTGACCTCAAGACCGGGTGGTAAACGCATATAAACTTCTTCATCAAGGTCTCCATGAAGAAACGCATTATTAACGTCAAGTTGGTTGATGATCCACCCTTTGTGAAGTGCCACAACAATGAGAGATCGTATTGTTGTTAACTTAACCACTGGCGAGAAGGTCTCATGATAATCTAGACCGTGTTGCTGAGTGAACCCTTTTGCTACCAATCGGGCTTTGTATCGCTCTAACGTTCCATCTGACTTGAGTTTCACTTTGTAAACCCATTTGCACCCAACAACCTTTTTCCCTCGAGGAAGAGTTACAACATCCCATGTTTCATTCTCTTCCAATGCTCGTATTTCTTGTTGCATGGCTGTCCGCCAATGTTCATGCAAGACTGCCGATTGATAAGTATGTGGTTCATGCAGATCTGTATTAATTCCTGTTTGAACAATAGATGAGCAGGAAAGTAGAGCCACAAATCTGACAGGTGTAGTTTCTGTCAGACTTACACAGTGCGCAAGCGAATTGTTGGGTAGATCTGTTGACCCATATACCCTTTCATCAAGGATTTCTTGAAAACAGGAAGTGCACACGTAATCATCCAAGTAACTAGGCTTGCGGGTCACCCTACTTGTACGTCGCAAATCTGGTTGGTTGGTATTATCTGAAGGTAAAGTAGGAGAAGAGTCTGGTTGGCTTGGGTGAAACAAGGGTTCTTCATCCAGTAACATAGGTGATAAAACATCGCGATGTTGATATTGATGTACATCTGATGTGTGGAAAGGGAAAACATGGGCATGAAACTTAACATCCCTGCAAACGTCTACCATGCGATTTTCCAAACTCATTACTTTATACCCTTTCCTTCGTGGGTCATCTCCAAGATAAATACACGCTTCTCCTCGTGGGTCGAACTTCCCTCCTTTTGGCCCAACAACCGTTTGTAACACAAACAGCCGAAAGGCTTGATTTCACTATACGAGGGCTTGCTTCCAAATAAACTCTCATATGGGGTTTTTCCATTCAACGCTTTAGTAGGTAACCGATTAATAAGGAAGGTCGCATGCAGTATGCATTCTCCCCAGTACTCAAGCGGTACGTTTGATTGGAAAAATACTGCCCTTGCCGTTTCCAAAAGATATTTATGCTTTCGTTCAACAATAGCATTTTGTTGTGGTGTATAAGAACATGTTGTTTGATGCTTTATCCCTTGTTGCGCAAAATAACTCTTCCCTTCATTCGAACTTCCCAGTTCTCTGGCATTATCTGTTCTTACCACCTTAACCTTTGCTTCAAATTGCCTTTCTACCATCCTGATAAAATTGACAATCGCTTCCCAAGCATGCCCTTTTTGTTTAATGAGAGTAACCCAGGTCGTACGTGTAAAATCATCGACGAAGCAAACAAAATATTTGAACCGTTGTAAGTGTTTGTACCAAACGGCCCCCAGACGTCTATATGTATCATCTCGAAAGCTTTCTTGGTTTTGCTTGTAGAATTGCTGAAAGGTAATCGTTGTGCTCGTGACTTGTAACAAATATCACACGCATATGTTGAAGAAAAATCGGTGTCTTTTATTATGCCAAGAGTTACAAGCTTTCGGAAGGGAACATGTCCCAATTTAACATGCATTTCTAAAGCCTTTTGACTAACCCCACCTTCTTCTTGTTTTTGACGGCCCAACCCATCGCGTCGGCCCGTACAACTCGCATCATCTGATAAAACCGGAATTCTCCCAATCACTGGACAAGCGCGGCCCACATTCCTACTGGCCCAACTTTCGAATAAACCTGCATCCAGTATGTACAGGTTGTCTCTAGAATCTCCGATCTTGCTACTCTGGCTTGAGGTAAGGCCCTGAACGTAGCAACCACAGCAATCGAAAATCAGAGAACAGCTAAATTGCTTCACAAGCTTCGTTACAGACACTAGGTTAAACATGAAGTTGGGTATGTACATCACTTCCTTCAACCTCGCTTCACTCCCCAATCTTACGTCTCCAATTAGATTAACAATCTGAGGACTCCCGTCTGGTAATATCACCGTTCTCTTTTCTCCAATTTTTTCCAATTTTCGAACATATAATCAGCTCCCGACATGTGGTCGGTAGCTCCGGAATCAATTAACCATTTTCCTTTGAAAGAATCGCTTGAATGGCTACTCATTAAGCAAAATTTGTTGCTAATGCAAATGGCATTGTTACCTGAAAAATTGCAGTAGTCGACTCCTTCTGTGTTGTTTTCTGTGGTTTTGCTTCGTAAAAGGTCTGTGATTTGTTGTAATTGCCTCGGAGTTAAACCTTCTCCCATTTCTTCTTTGGTACTGTCCTGCGCTGGATCTGCGACCAAGTTGGCATACATCTTCTTCCTTCGGGCTAACACTTTGTCTCGCCCATGGATTTCGTAACAGTCGGCTACTGTATGGCCCGACTTTTTGCAATGAGTACAGGATTGTCTCTGGTAACACTCTTCGTAACTATGCCCTAACTTTTTACAGTGAGTGCATGTTACTTTCTTCTTGTCGAACCTTCTAGGGTTTCTGATATTGTTGCCTTGAGCAACAGTTTGACTCGAAAAAGACATCGCTTCTTCGTTCTGGTAACCATCTCCCCGTTGTTCTTCTTCTTGAACAATCAGCGAAAACGCTTTCTCGAGCGACGGTATTTCTTTCATGGCTAGTATTTGTCCTCTGATGGACAAATACTTTCGGTTAAGCCCCATGAGAAAATGAATAAGCTTGCTCTGATCGACCCGCTTCTTGTAATCTTCTTTGGCACCGCAGCTGCAACCGGAACAAGAACACCTGGGCGGCGGACAAGCTAAGTCTAACTCTCCCCATGCTTTCTTTAATCTTGTGTAGTAGCTGCCAACGCTTTCATCTCCTTGTCTAATGTCTGATAATTCTCGTTGCAGATTATGAATTATTGCAAGATTAGTGTGCTCGAATTGCTTGATCAAGGCATCCCAGAGTTCCTTCGGGTCATCACAGAAGCGAAATCCCTCTGCAATGTGAGGAACAAGAGCAGACTTCAACCAGGACAGAACCAGAGAATTGGATCTCTCCCAAGCGCTTACGCGAATGATGTTTGACTCATCAGGTTTGTCAATCTTTCCCAAAACAAATCCATATTTGTTTTTAACTTTCAGCGCCGTTATCATATCTGATTTCCATCCTTGGAATCCCTTGCCATCAAACTTGGACACCAGATTGAGCCCTGGGTTTTCTGCTGAATGGACGTAGATAGGATCATTTACATCAATGATGGAACTCGACGCACCAGAACCTGAATTGGCCGCGGCTTCCTTCTTCCCCTTGCCTGCATCATCCGCCATGCTTGGAAATAACAAGAAACATCAAAGATCCTAAGCTCTTGATACCATGTTAGAAGCTGTGTGTATAGGCATTGAGAAAGATTTGAGAGACTGTAAAGAAAACGTTTGTATATTGTATTCTGTGTAAATTGTATATTACAAACCCTAAGGACCGTGATCTATATATATAAAGTATTAGCTACTTTATCTTCTTTGTAAAAGATAAATATATGCTCTGTATAAAATCTAACTAGAATTTAATCTAGTATTTCCTAATGAATTATGGGTTTAAACAAACTATGGGCTTAAGTGATATTGATGGGCTGTTTACTAGCCCAATAAGGCAGCAAAATATCTTATAAATAAAGGGGGTATATCACTGAATCGACTAGTGTGCTGGTTGGCATACCGTGACGATTTAATTGTTTTTGATGGCACGGTTTGCATGCCTAGTAAATAATTGTACTATCACTTCCGGTGGTTTCTAGACTCGGCTATATATAACAGCATATTGTTAGTGCTGTAATCATCCATACCTTGAAAGTGTATTCCACGTCCAAAATTGTTCGAATCGAAGTGAAGCTCTACTATGAGAGTGGGTGACGCCAAAGTGTTGAATTATCAAAATCCAGTTCCTTTCTGCTAATGATATTGGGGGTATTAGATTAGAGATTTTGGCGGAGCCTCGTTTGTTGTTTGGAGTTGTTAGCTTCCTTGTGACGCCTTAGTATTTTGTCAATTTTATTTTGACTTGATATGAAATGTACGGATAACGAACCTTGATGTTTTCTTTCTTCCTTCCTATCTTTCTAAGATGGGTAGTATACATCTCTTTTATTTGATGCGTATTAGTGATAAGTGTCCAAATGAGCATGATTTATGGGTGTATTTCATATGTTATATTAGCACTTTTCTTGCTCATTTCTCCACTTTGGTTAGTTTTCTTCTAGTTTATGTTTTATTGGGTATCTTACAGATTTATTGGTTAAACATGAGGAAAACCAAGCTAGGAGCAAAGTAGATGAAGATACGAACGCATAGGCACAAACGGATCTAAAAACGGAGCTCAAACGAAGAATCTGGAGCCTGTCGAAGTTTGCAGAACAAGACGAGACGAGAATACACATGTCCGTACAACGGACGCAGACCCGGACAGGGGCGTCCGTACTACGGACTCAACCACGGACATGCATAAAAGTAAGTCCACAACGCGGACTCAAACGCGGACTAAAAATACAAGCGTCCGTACCCTGTCCGTACCACGGACGCACCCCCGGACGCGACTAAAATGTGTCCGTATACAGGACTCAAACATGGACAAGAAATATAAGTGTGTCCGTATACGGACAGAAACTCGGACACGTACAAATCTCGCCAGGACATCTGTGTCCTTACCGCGGACAGAAACTCGGACGTCTCACGTCCGGGTGGGCCAAGTCCGGACAGAAATCCGGATACGTGTAAAATGACTGCGCCAAATCCAGAAATCACACGATTGAAATTCTGCACCGTCTTCTTTGTTTTTCCTCAATTACGGCGCCTACAAACATATCTATCTACCCCATCAGACATATCAAGCGCCGCATCCCTTAATTTCTTCACCCACGCCTGCTCCAAGCCTTGTCCTCTTCCCCCTCTTTACTCCTGTATAAACCCACTGCTTCTGCCTCTATTTCACACAATCGGTCACCACAACAGCTCATCAACGCTCATCAAAACTCACTCTCCCTCCATCCAAATTTCATTCTCCATCCATACATCCACATCTCCACTTCATTTCCCATCACCAAATAAGCCTAACTCTTCCATTTTCCAGAAAACCAGACGAAGAAGACGATCTGCACAAAACCAGGCCGTGTCCGGATTTGTGTCCGCGTAGCCCCTACCCGGACAGGACAAACTTGTGCATGTTTGTTCGTTATTCTTCGTTCTGTCCGTTTGTCATCGTTTTGAGGTCGGCATAATCACGGAGACAAGCCCAGAAGCGAAACAACTCTCCCCAAATAGAGTTCTTTCTTTCCTCAAACTTTACTCTGTTTTAATGTCTGTCTTATTTATGATGTCTGTCAATCTTTACTTTCTGTCAATGTCTGAGTAGATTTATATTTGTGCTTAGGATGGGTGTTTGACCCCAAATAATTCAAACTTATTTATAATACCGAGTTTGCTTATAAATATTTGTTTTGTCTCTCTAAATTATTAAATGCTTAAGAACCGATCATTTTTACGCATTTACGGTTTCTCTTATTTCAATGATTTTGTAAATTTGAGAATAGACCACAAAGAGAGACAAACGTTAGATATTATCTCCTTGATTAGCTGATAAAATCCATCGCTGTTATTAAAAGAATTTTTGCTTAATGCTAATTAATGATTTTAGACTTTTTCTGCTAGTAAAAAGTTTATTGAATTAATTAAGAGTTGACCTTTTCTATGCTTTAGGAAGGCCACAAGATAAATTCTTAAACAGACAAATATAGCAAATTAGGATTATAATTAAAGTCTGAAGTATATTTGGGCGATTTCACCTTCCTTAGCACATTTTCCATCCATTCGATACACAACAGTTTTATTTAAGCTTTTAATTGTTTTTATCTGTCCAACCCAAAAACACCAAGATTGCCACTGGCTAAACCCCTTTTATTTACTGTTTATTAAATACCGAAACTAGGAAAATTGAACAATTTCCCTGAGGATACGACACTTGTTGTACTACTACGACTAGGTGCACTTGCCTATTAGTTTGCAATAAATCTATATATAATATTGTCTAGATTTTGCCCAACAATTAGATATGGATATCATACTTTCAAGTTATTAGATTACATATTGTTAGAAGCCTTGCGTGCAACATAGTATGTTCGAGGCGTGCGGCGTGTCGACGGCCCTTTTTCTCAACTAGGGTGGTTTTCGGGTCGTGACATCAACTCCCTAATTTGGTCAACATTGGTCAAAGTCAAACGTGTTCAACTCTCCCATTTTTGGTCAAACCTTAATTTAGTCTAAATCTTTCAACTCCAATTAGAATCCTCCTCATCCTTAAGGAGCCTTAGCCAAACAATCTTTGAGAATCAGTCCACCCTTAAAACGAGGTATTCCCGCATCACTTTATGATGGGTCCTGAAAAAACCGGCGGGCAGCTAGCCAAACTCCAAGACGAAGGAAGCGCAGAACCGCCAAAGGCGCACAGGAACGCCAAAGGATGCAACCTTTTCAAGGCCAGCATCTAACCATCATCTCAATTTCAAAGGCAATCAATTAATCCCTCTAGTATTCCTCAAATTTCAACTCTAAACCCTAAATTTCCACAATCAATCACCTTCAATACTTCTTCAATCTCGAACCCCCCCCCCCCAATTTCTTCAATATTCGAGTTTTACCTCTAATTTCATATAAATCTTTAACTCTAGTTTTCAACAAATCTAAACCCGAAATTTAAAATTTGCCAAATTCAAATGTGACCTAAATTCGAATTTTGAATTTATCCTCAAATTTCAACTTCCCACCATTTCTTCCGAATTTCAGACTCCAATTTTTTTGGTCAAAACCCTAGTCCCTCTTTTGATACTTACCAAAATTCCAACATAAGACCTCCAAAATCCCAGAATTACAAACTAACCTCAAAACTTCTCTAAATTTAGATTTTGACCTACCAAATTACCAAAATTCACAATTCCAATTTTCACCAAAAAAATATATTAATTTCAGCCAAATTAATATCTAACGCTCCATCCTTAATTATTCATCCTATTCTCAAATTTACAACTTCAACCTTAACTTCAAATTTCCAAAATACCCACACTAACCCTAATTTCCAATTGACTCCAAATAATCCGAAAAGAAACTCTAATTTTTGTAATTATTTTTCACCAACTTTTGAATTAATTTATACATCTCAAAATGTCTTTTCAAACCCTAATTTTTCCAACCAAACGAATACCATTACAACCCTAATTTTTGAAACCCTAAAATCGCCAAATCACCCATAATTTCACTTTCAAAATTTACAAATCACCCATAAAAAATATTATTTTCAAACACAATATTTACCACGAAACCCTTAACTTTTGGTTTTTGCACAACACCTCCAAACACTTAGCCAAAACTTCATATTTTCAAACCAAAATCACTTGAACAAAACCCAAACATAGTATTATAGATCTAAAATCGATGTGTTCGTAGATATGAAGCAAGTAACACAGCCATATATACCAGTTGTAAATGTTTCATCTTGATTAGAAGCCCTGCGAGAAAATTCAATTTACAAATGGCAAGTGATTCCAAAGTACACTGGGAGCGTGGTCGACCCTTGGGATCTAAAGATTTGAACCCTCGAAAGGGGAGTTCAGTCTCTCGAAAGGGGAACGAATAAGCCAAAATGACACAAAAGGAAAAGGAAAATAATGAAAGATTTGAACCCTCGAAAGAGGAGTTCAGACCCTCGAAAGAGGAGTCCAGTCTCTCGAAAGGGGGACAGATATGCCAAAATGACGTCAAAGAAAAAGGAAAAGGAAAATGAGGAATTTCAAGATTCAAATCCTCGAAAGAGGAGTTTAGACCCTTGAAAGGGGGAAGAAACTGCCAAAATGATAAAGGAGAAGTAACAAGCTAATTATGTAACATGCATAGATTTCAAAACAAACTTAAAGGTTCCTGAAGTTGCATTTCTACGCATGAATACAATTAAGGAATTGTGTTACGGATATATTAATGATATATTTCAAGACTAAAGGAAGTGTGGAATATGACTTCCAATAGTTGACAAAGACAAATCATAAACTCGCCGAAGCGCGTGATGCTAGCATGATAATGCACCAGAGTTGTGCATATGAGATGTTATAATCCCCCCGATATGAGAAATGAACGTATTCCTCCTATTGGATAATGGAGTTGTAAAATCGTAAAGGTGGAAGACAGTAGATCCTTGAAAAAGGTGTCGAGCCCTTGAAAAAGGAACTTTAAACTTTGGTGGAAAATAGTAGACCCTTGAAAAAGGTGACTAACTCTTGGGAAAAGAGTTATAAACTTTTAAAAGAATGTTAATGATAAATAGTACACCATGTTAAATTATGTGTATCCCTTGAACATGTGAATTCCTGCAAATTGGTATTCAAAGAATTTCGTGAGAATGCTCTTCTCTAAAGGCCTTATATTTTGATATGATGAATGATGACTTTGAAGGACCATCTAAACCATAATCGGATGGTATAAAGTAACAAAATCTTATATATTGATATATCAAATGAGCCAAGAGTATGGTGTAAGCCACTAAGAGGGCATATATGTGGATATTAAGTTTAAATACTTGAGAGTGCATTATTTGTTTGCACTAGGCTCATGTATAACAGTTGTGTAAAGTTATGTTGATAATACATGACTTGTATAAGGATATTCCTATTATGCGAATATCAAATAGACCTTAGAAGCATATTGGATCACTTTTATCCATCATCCTTTAAATGATCGAGAAGAAATGTGTGAGGCTCAGGTCAAGAAGCCACTATATATGTTATACTTGTGAATGTTTTATGGTGTTATAACCATTGTTCTCCCTCTTCATCAACGTTAACATGATAGATGGTTGATGACATATTTATGGAATGAATGTTGACACATATTCAAATAAGTCAAATTCAGGGGGAGAATCTTTATATGTTATGTTTTCTCATCTCTTTGTTTTTTTTCCCGCAGGATTTTTCTGAGCAAGGTTTTAATAAGGCAAAATATCACAGTATTTCCGTATAAAGAAGAGAGCTATGATATTTATTGTGAAACTGCCATTTCTTAGTGTTCAACGAAGCATACTATAGTGGAAACTTCATCAAATCATGCCGAATTGATTGGTCTATATGAAACAGGAAGAGAATGTAGTGACTCAGATCAGTCATCCATCATATATTAAGGTCTTACAGTCTCCAATCAGATCCAAAGAAGCCGACGGTGATATATGAGAATAATGTTGCTTGCATTGCGCAAATAAGGGAAGAATACATTAAAGGTGGTCAAACCAAGTATGTATCATCAAAATTCTTCTCAAACCATCAGCTTTAGACCAAGGGTATTCTTGATGTTTCCAAGATTCGGTCTGATGAGAATCTAGCTTATTTGTTCACCAAGTCACTTCCTACAAGATTATTAAGAAGCTTGTTCGTGATGTTGATACACGACATTGAAGAGACATTTTGAAGGGGAGAGAAATATTTTAAACTGTACTCTTTTCCTTGACCATGGTTTTTGTCCCAATGGATTTTTCCGGACAAGGTTTTTAATGAGGCAGTAGGATGTACATCCAAGGGGGAGTGTTATAAATACCCTATTTAGTGGATGTACATCCACATATCCTTTGGTCTACCTTAGACCTTTCGTCTTTGTAACTCTCGTAACCTCCATAAACTCTTTGTTATAAGACCTTTGATATTTGCTTTCCTACCACTCAAAGGTTAGCTAACGGTTGGTATTGTGTACTATATAAGGACATACAATGGAATGAAAAGAAGTATGCCTATTACGGTCTGTCTTGTCTACTATACTCTTTCTTATTCTCTCATTATTATAATATTTTTATAATTATGAGATTTCATGTTTCATGGTAAGATTTTAACGAGGCAATTGATGAAAAACATATGTGAATGCTATGTGAAAATATCTATGATTGATTATTATAACTATCTGAAGTTATTGTAAGACTGTACTATTTTTTCATTTACCCAAAGGTGTTATCCCAAATAGTTTTTCATGTGAGATTTTTAATAAGGCGGCGTATAAAAAGATGTTCGGTTCCAGGGGTGTGTTATAAATAAATATGTTTATGATCAACTTTACATCTAATCCTGCATATATGTACCACAATCTTTATAAATATAAAAAAAATGTACTTTTTTAAAAAAAAAAATTATTTGGGAATTTTTTTCTCAACGACCCTAATTACTTGGCTTTTGTGACGGAGGGGATGCAATTGCAGAGGGAGCAAGTCGAAGTCGGCGGAGGGAGGAGGCGATTTCTGTCTGTATATCGACAGTAGTCTCTTCTCGGTTTGTTGCTCTTTCATTGTGATAAATCTCTTCGTCAAATTGCCGCAGCATTCGCTGTCCATGTCCTCTTTCTTTTTTTTCGTCAAATCCGCCTCTCGATAAAGCTTACCAGTTAGGCATTTCGTGGGCTCGTGTGTCACTCCAAAACACTCGAAACTTACCATGGCAGTTGCAGCAAACGGTACAGTTGAGCCCTGACTGAATCGCCATATGCGGGATCAAGAAGCGTCGATTGCTTTCAGAACCTGGAACAAATTGGCGAAAGAACTTATGGGTGAAAATCATCTTTAACCTAACATTATACTTGTTATCTTCCAAATCCTTTTCAATGGATCCATATAATGTTGTCTCTGAGCTGGAATGGAGCCTCAAATTGTGTCTTCATAGTCTTGCTCATCGTGTTTCATCCTTGGCTTAGCCGGGACAAAAGAAAAAGTTTATGGTATTACTGTACGTGGATTGAATTCTGTCAATGCAGGCAAGTGTACATGGCAAAAGAATTCAAACTGGAGAGGTTGTTGCTTGAAAAAAATAAGAATGGACAATGAAAAGGAAGGGGTATGATTTCTTTCTGTAATCGTTTTACATGGGCTATAAGATTGAATGGTTTGTCTGAATTCTTAATTGTTTTGATGATTTAGTTTCCGATTACTGCAATACGTGAAATCAAGATCCTGAAGAGCTACAACACGAAATGTCATCAATCTAAAAGAGATTGTTACATCTCCAGGTAACTATTTGTTGCTTGCTCTTTCGTTGCTATGCTGATGAATTTTCCATTGATATGCTCTCTCATATGGTTAGCTATATTTGTTTTCAGGCCCTGAAAGGGATGACCAGGGAAGACAGGCTAGTACTTCTTCTATTAGATGTTCTTTTTGGCCTTAATTTGAAAATTTGAGCTGTATGCTTTACCATTGCATTCTTTTCTGGATGTAGATGGTAACAAGTATAAGGGTGGAATCTACATGGTCTTTGAGTTACATGGATCATGACCTAACAGGTCTTGCTGATCGCCCTGGGATGCGGTTCACTGTTCCACAGATTAAAGTACGGTCCCTTAAGATGTATATGTAATGTTTTGTTTAACTCCTTGGTCAAAGAAGCTTGGTTTTTCTCATTAACCTTTCATTGGCTTGTAGTGCTACATGAAGCCCTCTCTGACAGGACTGCACTATGCCATGTCAACCATGTGTTGCAATCGTGATATTAAAGGTCTCATTATCACATATCTAGTTTAAGCAATATCAATCTAATGTGACAGCAAAGCACAAGAAATCTAGGCCTGATTTTGTTATGCTTTTATATCCAGGTTCAAATCTTTTATAGATAATGAAGGAAATTTGAAGCTTGCTGATTTTGGGCTAGCTCGCTCCTTCTCTACTGATCACAATGGAACCTTACAAATCGTGTTATTACCTTATGGTATAGGTGAGTAGTTGGTGTTTGCTTACTCTGCCGGATTGTACCTGTTTTTTTTGCTTACTTTATGCGTATAAACAGACCCCCAAGCTGTTGCTTGGAAGTACAAAGTATGGCCCAGCTGTTGATATGTGGTCTGTAGGCTGTATATTCGCTGAGCTTTCAGGTGGAAAACCTTTATTTCCTGGCAAAGAGGAGGTAATTTGGAATGAGCGAGCTTTGTGTTGTACTGCTCTATGTTTGAAGGTGGTAGTAGATAATATGCAGAGAGCCACAGCAAATCCTGTATTTTAATACAGATGTGGCTGTGTTTGCCGTGGATTTCCATTAAGATAGACTATTATCAATGTGTGAATTTTCATCGGGTCGAAGTATAGAAGTTGCTGCTTATATTGCTGATCATTTTTGTTATCAGGATGTGGGAAATTAATATGATTTACCATTTGTACTTCTGTAGCATGAGCAATAAGTAGTAAAATTTTTGAAGAATGTGGAGCACCAGATGAGACGATTTGGCCAGGTGTTACAAAGCTTCCTTGGTACAATAATTTCAAGCCGAATAGGCCAATGAAGAGACGCCTGCGAGAGCATTTCAAGAGGTATGTAAATTATAGAGCTATCTTTCTCCATGTTACATTTGCTGGAGATGCCGCATCTGTGAATTAACCTTTTTATTATTCTTATCTGGCTGAAGCTTTGATCGACATGCCTTGGATTTACTGGAAAAGATGCTGTCCCTTGATCCAGCACAGGTACAGGTTTCTGTTATTATTTCCCCATGGTTTTTTATGTGTTGACTTTATCTCTGTCTACTAGAGGATCTCCGCAAAGGATGCACTTGATGCTGAGTATTTCTGGACTGATCCGCTGCCTTGTGATCCAAAGAGGTATGTCTTATCATGTATTCATTTGAAATGAGATTCCATTATTAGGATCTTATCTTTACGCTGCCTTGTGATCCAAAGAGGTATGTCTATCATGTATTCATTTGAAACGAGATTCCTTATTAGGTTCTTATCTTTATGCATTTGTATTAGAATTGATCTGATCACCTGATGTGTGCAGTTTACCAAAATATGAAGCCTCACACGAGTTCCAGACAAAGAAGAAGCGCCAACAGCAAAGGCAGCATGATGAAGCAGCCAAACGCCAAAAAATCCAGCATCCTCAACAGCATGGTCGACTCCCCCCCATCCAGCATTCTGGCCAAGGGCATGCACATGCGTTTCAAGCTGGTGCTAACCAACCGCCAATCCGGGGATCCCAACCTCCAGTTGGTGCTGGACCTAGCCACCATTATGGGAAACCACAAGGAGGACCCACTGGTGGTGGTGGGGGCCTAGTAGATACCAGGGAGGAAATCCAGGAGGTGGAAGTGGTGGATATGGCCACCCAAATAGAGGTCAAGGTGGCAGTGGGAGAGGAGGGTAATGTTAACCCTGCCCCGTATCCTGGCCCACCACGTGGAACCCATATGGGACAAGTGGGATACCAGGTCCAGGCCCTCGTGGAGGAGGAAGTAGCTATGGATCGGGTAGCGGTCCAAACTACCAAAAAGGTGGTGGTGGTGGTGTGTGGGCATTATGGGGTTCAGGGGCAGGACGTGGATCTAATGTGATGGGCGGTGGTGGGAACCGGAACCAACCGTATGGATGGCAACAGAAATAGCATCAGTCGTGTTAATGAACAGAGTTGATGTTCCTGGGGTCTGTTTGCTTGTATTTCTTGTCATTAGAATGATTCTTGTTCTCCATGCAAACTATCATGGATGGTATATACACTAAAGTGGAGGAACATTATTTTCTTGTTCTTTGGTTGCTTGCCCCTTGTCTTTGAACATTGGGGCTGCGGCAGTTTTTATCAATATACAAACGACATGTTAAGCATGGTAGAGACGAAGGCATGTCTCTTCGAGTTTTCCTTTTCTTTCTTTTTTGTCCCTACTACATTGTCATGTAATCTGTTTATTGATATATAAATGATCCGACTACGCTGAGGTGTCTGATCTCTTTATAGTAGTGAAGTGGTTTCATCACTCTGTTGGATGAAGATTTGCATCTGGTGGTTAATCTAAGTAGTGATTTAACTTGGATGTGTTTGCTAATTTCCGGAGGATTTATGACTATGAATTGGTGCCAAGAGCTGGTGTTGAGATGAGGGTACGTTTTTTGACGTTTCATCTTCAGTGTGGTCTCCTGATGTGACCCAACAAAGTTTGTCTGTTGACAAAGGAAGTTGCATCATTTTACGGTTTGCCATTGGACAGGATGACTCTCTATTTTTTCTTTTGATTTGCTGTCATTTCATGATCTTTCAAGAGGTTCTATTATCTGTTTCTTCTTCTCCAGATGATCAGAGTCTAAGAACTCTCTTCATCATTTATCATTTATACCAAAAGAGAGGCAAGTTGTTTACCACCTACAGGGACTCGCTACACTTACTAGAAAAATTGAAAAAAAAAAAGCATCAAATGATCAAAATCTTCATTTCTTATTCCTAATGAAGCAGGAACATGAAATGCTAAGAAGGTTGAAGTGTTGTTCAGGAGTAAGGTGGTGGCGGGGGCAAGTCCTTGACAATGCCACAGAGAGTAATATCAGGTTGAAGACTGTACTCGTCCCTATTAGATCGCTCTGGTGACAGCACGCTGATATACAGCTGCTGGCCAAGATATGATCTCTCAAAACATCTCTGATCTCAATTCATTCCCACATTATCAAATGATAGAAGCACAGCCGCCCACGACTTGGGATAGACTTGAATTGTGTATCTGCTGACTGCATCCAACATATTGTAACTCTTCCTCCTAGGGGACTCCACTGCCCAACTTCAATCCTGCATGCAAAACCCACCATATATCAGTTAAGTTTTCAATGGACTATCTTCTGTTTGATTGTTAGTTTTAAAGGAAGGATTTTTTTTTTTAACATATTTACGCGACAGGGAAGAAGGCGTAGCCATCCAAGTGCCAGGACTGGACACCCTTCTCATGATTCTCAAATATGATCTCTACAAAATTCCTAAAAGTGGCGTTCACAACAATCGGACTGATACTAATCCGCCCGTCATTGGTCTCCAGTTTACTAGGATCATCTGGAATGATGTCGTACTTAAACACTTTCTCCCCCCACACACAAAATACTCAGCCAGCTTAAGTGGCGTGTCGGGGTCAACATGTGAGTAGCCAGATACAGCATAACCTTAACTTCCCATCCACACTACCAGCTGTATTATTTACCAACTTAATTGTCCGTGTGATGTTAATCTGCCCATACCGATACGACCCTTGCGGGTTTGGTCTGGCTGCTGAAGCTGTGAGGTTCCATCTCAATGTCCGAAACTGGTTTAACGACCAAGCCCATCCTACTGGCGCCTCTGGTAAAGTGTCTGAAGCTGCTTTACCGATACTAGGGCCCTCGTATCGGACTTTTCTAGTGGCCTTGAGATGGTACTTGTGAACCGGGTTGATTGCAACCATGTAATAGTCTTTTGGGTCTTGATTAGCTGTGACTAGTACTGAGTTGCATTGTCCCAAGTGAATATCGAGAGAATCATAATTGCTTTGTTCTGGTGTGACCCTTCGATTTCAACGAGCTTCATCTTATGGTTTTGAATCCGGAAGTTGAGTGAGTTTCTAAGCCCCACATTACATATCCTGTACCTATAGGTTTACCGGGTTTCATAGTGAAGAGTGGGGATCTGATTCATCGAGTGATCCAGGACTTCCGTTCATTAGCACACCATCAGGTTTTCCAAGGGACCGGCCTTGGTCAAGGAGGATTCGAAGTGCGTTATGGTTTTGGTTGTACCAGTCACCATTAAGAGAGTGTAGTCATCTTCTGGTGGATCAAATGGAACTGGGATAAGGGTACGGCTGTTAACTCGAAGACCGCCGAATCCACCTGCTGCTTTCTGGAAATTTGTGGTTGGTAGTAAGTGAAACTGCCGATCTGATCTTGGCTTGGATTTGGTAAGTGAAGTTTGTGCCTGGTTGGATTGGACACATTGTTCCAGGTGTTCCATCTTACCATGAGTTCTTCCTTAATTGGAGCCCATTCCTGTATGTATGGAGAATCCATGAATGAGTTGTTTTAAATCAAAATCAAATGATTATTATAGATGTAGAAACAGAGTGATCACCATGTGAAGAGAAGTGGCTCGTCCAGATTGTTAAAGACGTTGATGACGAGGTTATTGTTGGTGGTGACATTTGAGTCCGACCTGGAAACTTATTGTTGATGAGAATGACCCGTTGTGGGACTCCAAGTGAGACAGAGTTCCATAGGAAACGTTCCATGTGAAGAAAAGGTATGGGTCTCCAGCTTTAACTACCGTATCGTGATTATCATGAACATGGATATCAGCATATACTACTACTACGACGACTACTACCTGTGGCAAGATCCATCAACATTGTTATCAGAAACGCCTAGAGATGACGTCAAAGTTGAAGAACAACACAAGAAAGTGTGAAGGTTAATCTTTGTGGACGAAAAAAGAAAAAACTGAAAGGGGAGAATGTGTAAGGTAAGGTTTGATCACTATGTAGTAAAGAAAAGAAAATAAGTTTTAATCTGGTTTTGAAGATTAAAAGCGATGAAAATTGTAATTAGGCTAACAAATATTTCCAGTTTCTTAGGTTAATTGTCTTCTTGTACGTAATGCTCAAGATCCCCCTCATTCGTACTGAGGGTCCTAATATCAATCCTTGCCTTCCACTTTTCTTCTTCTCCTTTTCTTTTTTGTTTCCTATTGAACTCCTTTGATAATTTCATCTAAACTTGGCAAACTAGTTATATATCAAAAAGACCTTTTTAAAAATGTTTTTTGTCAACCAAAAGAAGAAAAACAAGAGTCTACTACAGTTGGTTTATTGCTAAGGTGTTTCATCAGCTGAATATGGAACAATTATAGATATTCTTGGAAAGAAAATAGATAGATAAGCCAGTAAAAGATGGGAGAGAGTACCCTGGACCCGGCCCGATACAATGGAAATAATGCAAATGAGCTAGAAATGTTTTATTATTATTTTTTGACATTATAGTCGAACTATTGCTCGGGGGAAATAATGTAGCCGCTCCTGATTTTCTCTCCGCCAAGCTCTTCTTCTGCCGTGCTTCCCAACCCAAACCAAAATCTAGCTAGTTCTTAACTTGCAGCCATGGATCTTTTGACTCCTGTTTAATAATCCCAAAAATCTATGCACTTTGCTCTTTGTTTGGTTCCTTTGATTTTTGATCAGCAACAGGGAGTTTTCTCGTCTCATTTTGTTAGATACCAACATCGCAGTTTTGATCGACAAACTCAATTTTACACTGACGATCATAATAAGTCAGTCTTGAACTGATTATTGGAGATGAATAATTTTTTTAATGGAAAAGTATCAGACGAGATTTGTTGTCACCATAATTCTGTTAAAGATAAAGAAAAATCTAGCAGAGATTTTTTCCCTTATAGAACTATAAAAAGTAGAAGCGTAACAATCTAGGGTTAAAGATTCAAACAGGGGAAAGAGAGACAAATTAAGTGCTTAAAGAAGAGTGGCTGAGAGAACTCTGGGAAATTGAATAGGAATATACACTTTGGTATTTTGACAAGTCTCGTATTGGCGAATCTCAAAAGTGAGTGAGTTTTGTTATCGTTCTGTTGAGGAGTTCTCAACATAGAGTGAGTGAGTGAGTGAGTTGAATTCCCGTTTCTGTTGAGAAGGTGTTTTCAACGTGGTTTAACTTGTATCCAGTGGGATATGTGAAGTTGTAATATACTATTAATGAAATTGTGAAGCTTTCATTCAGTTTAACTTTCATCACTGTCTTAGTCCTAGACTCACTTGTAAGTACTTTCAATTGGTATCAGAGCAAGGTTACCCTTTCTTTGAGTCAGGGTTGATCAAAGATGAGTTCTTACAATGTCAAGGCGCCGAAGCTCACAAATTCAACTACTTCTGTTGGTGTGAGCAAATGGGGACCAACTTATGTCCATTGATTATGATCTATGGACGGTTGTCAAGAAGGGAGACTTGGTTCCTCAAATTATTGATGGTTGAGTCGCTAAATCGAATCCAGAGGAGGATTGGACTGACAATGACAAAAAAATTCTCAATAAAAATAAGCAAGCTTTAAGAGTTATTGTCTCGTCACTTTCTAAGGGAGATCAATAGAAGGTGTTAGAGGAATTCGTACAACTAAAGAGGTATGGGATTTCCTTAAAACTGTTTATGCTAGTACTGATTCTGTCATGAAGGCTAAAGGAAAACAATTCAAGAGACAGTTTGCCAATTTTAAGATGATAGATGGAGAAACAATTTCACAAACTCTTGAAAGGCTTGACAAAATTCTTTGTGAGCTCAAGACTGCTGGAGAGGTTCTTTCGAATGATACTATCGATGAGAGATTTCTTAACAGCTTGAGAAAAGAGTGGTCAAACTTTACTACCCTTTTGGAAACTACAAAAGACCTATCAAAATTGTCCTTTGAGGAGTTGGGTTCTGAACTCACAGTTTATGAAGGGAAGTTGAGAGGGGAAATGGTCGTTCAAAATTCAAACAAAGACTTAGCATTAAAAACTAAGAAAACATCAAATGAAAGAGATGATGGAGAGATAGAAAAGGATGAAGAGATCACCTTGATTGCAAATGGGATTAAAAAATATCGGAGGAAGGAAAGGGTCAGGATCAAATTATGGTAGATAAAATTCCAAGAAAGAACCCATCATATGCTTTAGATGTAACAACCTCGGACATATGGAAAAAGACTGTACTCTCAAACCTAAAGAGAGTTTTCAAGAGAAAGTAAGGAAATTCATCGAAGCTACAGTTGCCGCGTGGGGCAAGATGTCTTAGACTCAGACTTAGAGACAGAGGATACAACACAAGTCTGTATGACCGCGGTGATAGAAGAGGATGAGAAAATAAGTGTAACTACTGATGAGAATTTTTGTATGATGGCCTGTGAAGAGTGGAAAGTTGTCCTAGAAGGAGAGGAGGTATATCTTGAACTTATTGTAAATGTTTTTAATTCGTTAACTAAGAAATAATTGTTTAATCTATTAACCGCTACTGTAACTAAGGTTAAATTACTAAAAGAAAATTTTCAAGTAAAGGAGGCCTCAAAAATAGTATATCTGAGTTTAGAACTGAGGATAGAGTTTGTAAGACCTTTATCCACCCAGATCATGGACTTACCTAGATGGGCTCAGGATGAGATAGTATCACTTCAGAAGAGGAGTGAGAGGTTGAAGAAGAAAATGAAGTTTTATCCGATGTTATGACCAAGAAAAAAAAGGGAAAATGAGATTTTATCTCAAGAGAACCCAGTTTGGTACATTGGAAAAGCCAACTTGAGTCGTATATGCTGGACTGGAAAAAAAATTAAAAGACATTGAAAAGAAATAGAGTCATATACTCAAACCCATAAACACAAATGTAATACAAGCCAATGAAATTGTCAATATTGTCATAAACGTGGACATAGTATTGGATTTTGTAGTAAACTGAGTTGAAGAAGCAAAAAACAGACTTATCACTAGTGGAACGGAGGCCTTAAATTATGGTCCAAAACCCTATTTAATAACGGTTCTAGACAGTAGTTAACGCGGGCGTCACCTAAGACGGAGACGTCTTTAGTTACGATTTAAAACCGTAATTAAAAGCCTTTTTTTGGTCCCGCGTGTCAAGGACTTTACATTATGGTTTGAAGGAAAACCGTAATCTAAAGTGCTTTGGCGCGCGCGCTCCGTTGGACTTTAGATTACGGTTCCTGATAAAACCGTAATCTAAAGTTCAACGGCGCGCGTGCGCCAAAGCACTTTAGATTACGGTTTTCCTTCGAACCGTAATGCAAAGTATTTTTTCGTTTTTTTATTACAGAGCTACACAATTACAACGGAGGGTAGAATTGCAACAGATATGCAACAGAGGGCAGAATTGCAACAGATGTGCAGAAACTGAACAATTGCAACACACCTGAATCAAATAGCAACAAAACACATCCATTCTCTACGCACAATTGCAACAGATAACAACATCTTTAATATACACCAGAATCTGTTACAGCAGATACATACAAATCTAATCTGTTATAGCAACAAAAAAACACTCTGTAATACAGCAGAATCTGTTATGTACATCAGCTAGTAATTAAGTAAATGTGATCATTTCAGTTTCATTCCACTACACTATATATAAAAATCTAGATAGTCTACCAATCCATTCTAAAAAATAAGGCTGACATGCTCTCTCTGACATGATACAAGTCTTTGCACTGTAAGTTGAGGATTGGGCAAAATGCTCTTTAATCTGGAACAAGGAAAGGAATGGAGCACATAATGAGAATAAGATAAATACATAAAAAATCTGCATAAATAATTAAATACAAGACAACGTTCGTATTACCTTGTCTTAAGAGTTCTCAAATGCTGGGAAGTACCCGCAGAACTCGTACATAGTACCCACAACTCCTAGAATCCTTTTGGGTAGGGCACTAAATCATCAAAATTCACAAGTGTAAAATAATTGTAAAACGATAAGCAACATGAATGAAATAAATGAATTACCAACCTCGATGTATGTGACTTTCATGCCACCAAACTCTCCCTGAGGGTTTCTTTGTAACAATTATCACATATTAACAAAAGCGTTAAGCACAATGAACGAGTAAATTAATTTTGGTTCAAAAAACCTACAAACAATTAAGCAGTAATACAAACTTACGATTTGATTAAGTCTTTAGTGTTGAATTCTGTCCACTGCCCTAGTGGATCTAGAACAAGCAGAGAAGCGTCTGCGGTGCAGAAGATAAACAAAGCCTAGTGGTGGCTACAATTTCAAATACAAAATGAAATGAGAAATGATGGTAAAAAGTTAGCTAATTAGTATGTAAATTTATATTTGAACTCACGTTTGGTGATACGGCATTAGCAAAAATAATTTATTATGTTGATCAGCAACATTGAAGCAATGCTTCATGTATTCACAAAACCTCCTGGGCCCCTAGTGACTAAGTCGAATGATAAACGCTCTGGGCACACCGCAGAAATGGAGGTGATGTTCTTCTCATGACATCTCTGGGTCTGAAGTAGACATCTATTATATCACGTGTACTATAAAAAGTTATCCAAGCAACTTCATAGGTACTTATTCTATATGTTTTTACAGCATAAGGAAAGAACACTTACGTTAGATAAGCTTGAATTATGTTAATGTTCAGGTAATCTCCACACATCATCTCTCTGATGTCCCTAAAGTTGATCGTCGTGGTCATATCTTCTTCTTAGTGAAACAGTGACTTTGGAAGTGTCATCATGAAGTTGATGCATTGAGGTGATCTCGTAATGATCTTGTCGTAGAGATTGACCTAACGAGGCCCTAAGTGATCCATAAGTTTTTGTGGTTGTGCAAACCTACTTGTCGGCGCCCCAGAAGTCCTGTGTGAGCCCGGGTCACTGGATTTTTACCTTTCGCACCCCGGGTCACTAGATTCTTACCCTTCACACATAAACAATAATGCATAAGAAGGTAAAGATAATTACAAATTGATTATTATAGTAACATTAAACATCTATCTAGAACATACCCTTGTACTGCGGACAGGCCCCGCCGGCACGCTGATCTCTCTTTGAGCCGGGATACGCGGCGAGGAAGGTCAAGGATCTACAATGGATCTATTATACACTTAATGCTATGTAATGGATTTTATTAGATACTAAATGTTTGTCAAACAGTCTTACCTCATCGGTGACAACAATATAACATGCTGGCCAGGGAAATATGTCTCCATCGCTTCAACCAGCGTGCATTTGTTGTCAAACGCCATCGGAAGGTATGCATTCTCAAATCCTTCGATTATCAAGTCCAAGGTCACACGCGCGTAGAATGCGGGTAGACGTACGAAACTGATGAGCGTGAGTGGACCTGATAGCAACACTGTCCCATAGGCCACATCTACAGGGTGCCCGTCTAATGGTATTTGGAGACAACATTTTTTTTTGCTCCTTTAATAAACATAGATATTGCGTGAAATAAATAAGTGCGTCCAATCTAATACTACTTAAAAGACTTTATTTAAGGAGAAAAATAAGGAAACAAAGCTAACCTGGATGTTGGCAAATGGGTACGGGTCAGCGGCCGGAGCACAACTGGATGAGGAAGACGGTTGAGGAGGATCATGCTGCTACTGAGTAGTCGCATGTGCGGTCGCATCCAACGCTTGCTGTGTAGCCACTCCTCGTAAGCTCAACGCTCAGAAGCCAATCTCCCATCGTTTGCTTGGCGCTCAACAGCCAATTTCTCCTTATTAGCTTGGCGCTCAACTACGAACTTACACTCTAACATCGCCTCGATGTCAGCATCATTCATTTGACCCTTCTTAGCAGATGGTGGGAATACGTGATTCTAACGCACTTCTCCCCCAAATCCCCTAACACGCCCCGGGTGATCCTTCATCCCGAGCACTTGATTGAGAGCTTCGTCTTGAGAAGGAGGAGCATGTAAGTCTATTTCTCCTCTATGCCGCTTCATACTGTCCAATTGTCAAAGAAATTAGCACTAAATTTAAGATCAACAAACACTTGAGTATATAATTAAATTATTTAAAAGCTACTTCCAAACACTTACAATTTGGTTAGCCAGTTGTTCCGTCGCAGCATGAGGAAATATCCTCTGACCTTCTCTGGCTTCTCTGGCGTCCCAGTAGGTACATCTGCACCATACTCGCCTCAAAGACATCCTCGATCGGGCATTCACTGCCGTGTTCGTTCCTCTGCGTCAGCAAACCAGCTTCTTTCCACTGATCAAGGCTGCCCACGTATCCCCTTCGTCCCATGGTGTACGGGTAGAGATCAACTTCACGGTTTTGCCGTGCTTGTTCTTGTCTTTGATGCTAAGACAGTACAATAGAAAATTAATTAGAAAATCAGGGATAAAACATTATGAGCATTAATTCATAAAAGAGTACACACAAACATACCCTAAACTCGGGGGTGGAGTGGTGCTCAGCGAACTCCTTCCACTCCTCTGCGGTGATCATGCCGTTGTACACAACATACGACGGAGGCTCACGTGGGGGCACCCTGGTGATCCAGTTCTCCACCAAGTAGTGGCGGAATGATTTAGCTTTGCCGCCCACCGCAGAAAGAACGGTCTTCTTCACTTCTTCTGGGATCTTGTATCATTCTTGCACCTTCTTCCAGATGGTCTCCTTAACTTCTTTCGGGACTTGTGGCCATGTGTGGTTGATGGAGCAATGTGATCTGAATAGAGTCCCTAGCATACTAGCAAATTCTGACCTACTGCCCCCACAATACCTCCCATACTTGTCCCAGACAAGATTGATCTCATCCGGTTTCTACAGCTTCAGCCCACAGGTCGGGCCTCTACTTCTGGGTCTTTGAGTAGCACTCGTAGAAGGTGCACTCATGGGAGGGGCAGCAGCAGAAGTGGTAGCTGTAGAAGGACCAGTAGCGGTAGCGACAGATGTAGAAGGGCCAGCAGTAGTAGCGGCACTAGTAGAAGGAACCGGTACTATTTGCTGATCATCTTCTAACTCGCAGCAAAATAACTCGAACTCTTCAGCCATTCCTGCAAGAATCGAAATAAAATTAAGCATTAGATAATGACACAAAAATACACAAAATTTAACAATGGTCATATACAAGCAACCAATAAAAAATTGTTAATTACTTATAAATTTTAATGGTAATAACTTACATACACCATTATCTTTCAATCCAATTTCCTCGTTATGGTCTAATCTTATATAATCACGATGACCAGTGACCTCAGCCTCTTCCAATGATATAAGGAACAATTGGAGGTTCATCTTCTGCGTCATACTCATCCTCATCAACCACACCATCCACACCAACTTTCCTCTTCTCCCTTTAAGCACCACAGACCATCAGGATTGCAGGGATCAGTTACATAAAATATCTGCTTAACCTTCGTCTCAATAACGAATGGCTCAACCGTGGGAGTAGCTCTAGACATTTCAACCAGTTTCATACCATGCTCCTCCTCACGGTAGCCATGATATTGTTAACCCAGTTACACCAGAAAACACACATTTCGTAGTTGTTGTAGTCCAATACCCAGATGTCTTGTATAACACCGAAATATGATTGTTTTACTGAGACTGGGCTGTGAACCACGCCACTGATGTCATATAAGTCTGGATAAGCTTCAAGCTATACGCCTGTTTTAATTTGTTGACTTGTGATCCTGACGTTCTGTGAAAAAGGTGAATCCATTGACATCGTACCCATCATAAGAAATTACATCCAGATTTGGTCCAAATGCAATTACTTTAATCAGTTTAGGCACATTCGTGGACTGAAGGGACAACACTCTATTTCTGAAACATCTGACAAAAGTCCTGTTCTACTCATTTTGTAGTCTAACGTCACTCATGTCTGGATATTGTGCTCTTAAAAAGCACAAGTGTTCATCAAAGTATGGTTCAATATCTTCAAGATGACTCAACACAACTAAATGAGCTTTGTTAAGAGTGTTTATATCAATTATTTTCAGTTTCCGTCTAACCGTGCCAACACTCTTCAATCTGCCCTCGTGTCTAGAACATGGAAGTCCAATAGTGTCAACACCTTCTAGGTAATTGGTGCAAAAGTCTACAAGTTCCTCTGTGACAGTGCCCTTTATAATACTGCCCTTTGGGTGACAACGGTTCTTCATTTTCTTCTTCAGGAAACCCATGTACCTTTCGAACGGATACTTGTAGTGAAGGTATAAAGGACCACCCATCAGAATCTCTCTTACAAGATGCACGAGGAGATGTATCTTTATGTCGAAGAACGAGGGAGGAAAATACATCTCCAGCTGGCACATTGTCACAATAAGATCCTTATATAGTTTAGTCAGAGTGTCCACATCAAGAACCTTAGACATAATGGATTTGAGGAAGACACTAACATTTGTGATTGTGTGTCTGACAGCATCAGGCAAGATCCCACGCAATGCAATTGGCAAAAATTCTTGAACTAGGACATGATAATCGTGAGATTTCAGTCCTACTAATTTCAATTCTGTCATGGACACTAGGCTTCTTATGTTTGATGAGTACCCTGAAGGCACACTTGATGTTGTAAAGGGTACTGCATAGACTATGTTCTCTTCTTTAGACAGAGTGTGACAGGCAGGAGGCAAGAATGTGCGTTTTCCACATTCTTGCGGGCCAAGCTCTGTACGTATGCCCAACTCAACTAAATATTTCCTTCATTTCAAATGATCCTTTATCTTTCCTTTTATGTTCAAGAGGGTGCTAGTGATACTTTCGCCCACGTTCTTGTCGACATGCATCCCATCAATACATTTTCTAACCTCTAGATGGTGCCAGTACTGGAGTTCCCAAAATATTGATTTCTTTTTCTAAACACTTTTTTCACCACTTTTGGTTGGCGGCCAGAAGTTGTTGACAATATTATCCACCTTTTTGTAAATCTCTGTACCTGTCAAAGGCTGGTGCGCCACGCTGTGATCAGTTTTCCCATCGAACTCTTTCGCCAACTTTGGTACTTATGTCGTTTTGGAAGTATTTTTCAGTGGCCCATGTACACGTTTTTACCACTATGTTTCAAGTGAATGCTACAAGTGTTCTTACCATAAATCAGACACGCCAACACCCCCTTGATTGAATAACATGAAAGATTACCATAGGTGGGGAAATCATTGATTGTGCAGTACAACATAGCACGTAAATTGAAGTCCTCTTTGATGAATGAGTCGTAAACTGTAGCCCCTTCATTCCACAAGAGTTATAGATCCTCTACCAAAGTTTGTAGGAATACATCAATTTTGTTGTCCGGTTGCTTTGGACCCGATATTAACAGAGACAACAAGATGTGTCTTGGTTTCATGCATAACCACAACAGTAGATTGTAAATAACCAAAAGCACAGACCGGGTACTGTGTATGCAACTCAAAGTATCGTAAGGGTTCATTCCATCCGTGCACAAGCCTAGCCTTAGGTTTCTCGGTTCGTTACCAAAATCAGGAAATTTTATGTCTATGTTTCTTCACTGTAGTGCATCAGCGGGATGTCTCAATCTGCCATCCTTCTTCCTGTGAACTGAATGCCACCGAAGATTCTCTGCGTCTTTCTCAACAGAGAACATACGTCTGAACCTTGGAATGATGGGTAGGTACCACAGTACCTTAGCCGGTGAACCTTTCTTACTACCACTGATGTTAGTTTATTGTTTCTTCAGATACCGTGACTCTCCACATGCTTAACAGCTTTCGGCAAATTCATCCGATTTCCAAAACAACATGCAACCATTTGGACAAGCATGAATTTTCTGGTACTCCATGCCCATTGGGCACATCAGGTTTTTGGTTGAGTACGTAGTCATTGGTAAAACGTTGTCCACCGGAAGAATGTTTTTCAATAGTTGCAAGAGGGCAGTGAAACTTACGTCGCTCCAGCCATATTTCACTTTCAAGTTGAATAGCTTTAGGATGACACTCAACTTGCTTAACTTTGTAGGATCACACCCGGGGTACAGTGGTATGTTGGATGAATCCAACAAATTTTCATACTTGTCTGGCGTGTTAGAGTGATGTCGTTGCACATCTTCGAGCATAGTCTCAATGTCATCGTCCCAGATATCAGGCTCAACGTCAACTGTAATGTCTTCCGGATCACCCGCAATTGTATCATCTTCGAGTTCTCTTTCTGTGTTTGCTTGACCATTATCCCCTTCATCAGGCTTAATAACATCGAACACGCTTGACCATGCCATTTGATTATGTCTTGGAAATCCTTTGTAAAACCGCGGCGGATCAGATGTTCCTTAACTGTTTCAACGCCGCGATATCTCAGATTGTTTTGGCATTCGATACACGGACAAAATATGTATCCCTTGTATGAAGGTTTCAAATTCTTCACCAACACCGTGCATAACTTATCGACTCCTTCTAAAAACTTGTCGTCCAACTTTCCGTTGTAAATCCACAAACGTTCCATCTCATTCTAGCTATTTATATGAAGGCAACCATTTCATACCGTCACCCGTGGCAGAGTTTTCTTCATTTTTGTATCTTATCAACCTAAATCCATCCATGAGTATTAAATTCCACCAGTGAACGTGATTTATTGAAAATTTCGGCAGCATCTCTCCCTACAGTTCTTCAAATGCACGATATCATGATATTAATCAATAATATATGCACTCAAAGAACAATAAAGAGATACTGCTGAAATAATCACTAAACTACATATTAAAAACACATTCATACCCTAGGTGTGAGATTTAACAATCTCGTACTCAGATACTTTTGCTAATGGGCTTTATGGAATGTTTTGGAAAACGCCAACTGACCTTGAATGGATTTCAAAAGGAAACTGCTTGTGTGACTAACTCAGCTTGATGTGACTAACTGAGCCTTGAATGTGAAACTTACATGGTTATTGGTTCCTTCTATCTGGTGTTTCATTAGACATTAACTGCCTAGGGTTTCCGCTTCTGCACTCTGTAGGACTGAGTGGTTTGGTATTGCTCTGGTGCAGTTAATGATCTAGTGGGAATTTGGGAATCTTGGTAATTCTTCCTTTGACACTAGATATTGTTTCATCCATGAGCTGAGTCTTTTGTTGTAACGTGCGCGCGTCTTCATTGGTAACAGTGAGGGGCTGTATATCCCCTTTCCTAAAAGGACATTGTAAACAGTGAGGGGCTGTATATCCCCTGTCCGAAAGGACGTTGTAAACAGTGAGGGGCTGTATATCCCCTGTCCTAAAAGGACGTACTTGGTGGTGGGGGCCATCTCTCCCAATTGGTTTTATTCCACTCTTGAGTTGTTGGTTCTTGGAATTCTCTTCTTCCATTCCTAGTCCTTGTGACTACTTGGGTCTCTCTACTCCTAACTGGAATTGGTTCTAACTTGAGCATTGGATGTTCACTAACTCATGGTGTGGTTTTTGGATTGACTAACTTTACCTTTCTATTATTTATCTCTATCCTTAACTTGTTATCTTTGACTTGGTGAACTTAAAGTGCCTTGTTTCCCTGTTTTACTTTCAAGAGTTTGATTTCAAGTTACTGTTTATTTTGAAGAGTTATGTTTTAAATATTGTTTTGGAGAATTGTACCAGTTCCATTCTAGGGAACTGACTCACCCCTCCCAGGGTGGGCTGCTTGGTTTCATCTTGCAGGTACAAATTGTTTATACCGGTGGCCACGAAGAGCATGAGTGATTGGGATGGGAATTAGGAATTGTGGAGAGTTATTCTGTTATACGTTCAGTTTTGTTTACGTTGTTTTCTTGAGTTCAGACCGTAACTTAGATAATTGTAATGGTTGTAATTGGTGAGGTTGGTACCGGGTGTTTGGAACCCGATGATCTGTTGAAATACCCCAAACCTAAGTATGCTAAGTAAACATCAAATTATGATGTAGTAAGGCTAGAATATGCCTTAGAAAGATTGGCAGACAATTTAAACCAAGGAAACACAAAAAGTGCCTTAAGGGCAATTAGGGCAAAAATGTGCTCTAAGCTTGGAGAGACTTGGGTGAGTACCCAAATATCATGATAAGACTTTAGTAATATGCTAATGGACATTTTAAATCAATTATCAAAGAAAACCAAGCTCAAAAACAAGTTAAAACACAAAATGTGCTTTAAGAAGTCTTAAAGCACATTTTGAGGAATTGTCTTAGAATTGAGTTTTGAGTGGCTAGATGTCCATCATTACTCTTTAATCAACATGTGTACTAATTATTATCACATTAGGAAGTTTAAATCAATGGGAAATCAAAAATTTCAGAAATATGTGCACTAATTAGTGAATAGTGCCAAATAGTAACTAGTTTAAGTTTTAATCAATATAAGCTAATTAGTTGGTCAACAAAGACCATTTACTAGCCTTATTTAAGATAGGGTGCCAGTTTTCTAAGGGAGGATGAGTCACCATAAGTAGTCAAAAATAAGAAAAGAAGAGATAAGTAAAAGGAGTACTATTTGCATTATTAAAGCAAATATCTTACATTAGCCACTTTTCTTCTTCTCTCTCTTCATTTCCCTTCTTCCCATGGTTTCTTCTTCCCTTCTCTTGCTCCAAAACTGAGATAGCTTCATCCATGGGTGCTCCACCTTCAAATGCTCACCAAGAGTTCATCTTTGCTCCAAATCAAAAACTAAGTATAGATTTTCTTAGTTAGGCCAAGACCTATCTTTCCATCTTTTCAAATCTTTTAAAGCTCAAGTTTGGTGCCATGGGAAAACTCCATTGATGGAGGAAATCAAGTTTGAAGAGCTCATTGGCTTCTCCATTCTCTTAAGGTAAAGAAAATGTAAGAAAAACCATTTTCCACCACTTCTTCTACATGGCCGAAAATTCCTTCTCATGGGGCTTTGTTTTTATGCCTTGTTCTAGCTTGATTTATTCACCAAGGACTATTGGAGGTCCTATTTCATTCAATGCCCAAGTCTACCTTGAGACTTCAAAGGTAATCATCCACTTTTATGCCTTAGAACACATTTCTAACCTAGGTTTTCATTCCTTGAGGTTAGTGTATTGTTTAGTACTCATATGAGTCATTGAATATTGGTTAGAACATTGGCAAGGGGAATTTAAGTGGTGGCCGATATTCATTCAAGAAGAAGGTCTAAGGAGGAAGATAAGATAAGCTTGAGAAAACAAGGTAAATTACTTACCTAATGGTGGTTTAAGGTTAAGGAATGAGTTTTAGATGGGTACCAATGTAGCCTAGGGCTTACATTAGGTAATGGGTTATGTAACCTAAGAAAAAGAACTTATATAAGCTTATGAACTTGTGACTAAGGAGCCAATGGGAATGAGTTAGTAATATAAGTTTAAGATGGATTTTAAGAGCATATAACTACTATGAGATTGATGGGTGTAATTGCAGGTTGAAAGCTTTTATATGTGGGAAATTCAGTGTTTAAGTTTAAGTTATTTAAAGGCCTAAGAGCCATGTCATTTAAGAGCCTTAGTGCTATGCAATTTAAGATTATTACGATATATTGAGTTTGTTGTGAATGAGTTGGTTTGGGTGATGAGATATGATGAGAAAGAACTTGATGTGTGTGAGATGGTTGAATGAGCAACAATAATGTGTTTGGGCATGATAAGATACAAGAGGAGCTATGACGAAATTTGAGTAGAAAATAAGTGTTTAGGTGATGGTGGTGAATTAATATGACCTAGGAATTTCTAGGAGTCATTATGAGGAATTTGAGTGGAAATGAGTTAACTAAGGAGTTCTTGAGGTTTAGAATGACCTAGAGATGTTTAGGAGGAATTAGAGGTTAGATGGGTGTATTAAACACACCAAAATCATGTGATGAGGAATGCTAAGACTTGAGCAAAGATTTGGATGGAAAGGTGTATAATGCTTTAAGGTGATTTAGGTATGAACTAGAGAATAAAACAATGAGGAGTTTGGATAGTTTGTGTAAGTGTGATGATGTTAGTAGAGGACTGATGAGGTTTAGTTTAGATTGTAATAAGTGGACTTAGGTGATGGAAGAGAAAGGTGTGGGAGAATGTTGTCAAACGTCAAGGAAAATGACTAGGAATGTAAAAGAGCGTGTGATCATGAGGAAGGTGAGTAAGTGAATAAAAGAATGTATAAGTAAGCTCAAGAGTTTAGGAGTGATGAGTAACAAATGAAAAGAAGAGAAATTGTGCATGGACATGCAAGATGACCTTGGAAGGTTTAACTAGCAAGATGGAGTGCAATGATATTAAGGAAGAGTTATATGGGTTGAAAAGAAACACTTGGGATAGTTAAAGTTTTAGACAAAATGTACATGTTGGAAATGTAAGGAATTATATGACAAATGTTAGGAGTGTTTGTAAGAATTTAGTAAATGTTTGAGAAGATCTTTGGAGTTGTTTTTTTGGAGAGTTTGGTGGAAGTTCTAAGGTGAGTTTAAGTGCCTAAATGGTATTAGGACACATGGGGGACTGGATGTGGAGAAGTTTGGAGTCAAATGGGAATTTAGAATAAGGTTCTGGAGCCGACCGACCTTGGGACCGGACCTGCAAGGTCGGTCGAGCTCAGTTACACTGCCGGAGAAAGTTTTGGAACCACCAAACTTGGGGACGGACTTGCAAGTTCGGTCCTTGACTTGTATTGTATGGAAGTCTCTAGGAATGTCTGTGAATTTGCAAGTTAACATGGGAGGAATTGAATGTGTTGGAATTCGGGCTGGAATGAGGAAGGACCGAACGAATGGGACCGAATGGAAGTTCGGTCGGGCTTAAATATCCCACGGGGAAACTCTCGAGAATGGACCGACCTTGGTGCAAGGTCGGTCGGGCGGGTATGGGTAGAATTTTCAAGCGGTAATATGTTCTGGAATGGACCGACCTTAGGTAAGGTCGGTCGGAAGTTCGGTCGAGCCTAAATAAAAAAAAAAGAAATTTTGAATTCTAAGGATGGTAATAGGTAATAAGGTATACCTTTGGTAGGGTGGTAATGATTAGGACCCTAAGAACTTAAGGGATTAAGTTAAGTTAAGTATAAACTTAAAAGTTTAAGGTTAAGTTGTAAGATTAAGTTGTAAGACTTAAGAGGTGATAATGGGGATCGTTGAGTAAGTTAAGTAAGTTAAGTAGGTTAAGTAAGTTGAATTAAGTTAAGTGATTAACAACCTAAAACTGAATGAATGTTTTAGGACTTGGGAATTTGGACTCCGGAAGAGAGTAAGCAACCGAACGACCAACGATGAATGGTACAGTTCTTCTTGTGACCTGCTTGCTAACGAGGTGTCCCTCGGCTTGTTGTGCTATTTGTTTTGTGTGCTCACTAAACAAGATAAAGCTTGCAACCGGAATATTATGATTATTGTATTGTTGTGTGATGTTTGAAAACTAACACAACATATCGTGGGAACTTACTAACTAACGTTTAGTAAGGAATTGAGTGAGTGACTAAGGAATGCATCCTAGTATGGGTTGATATAAACCGAAAGAGGTTAACCAACAAACATGGTCTTGAGACTATTACTAACTGGAACTTGAGTGAGGAAACCCACCGATCTCCGGTCATGCATGCTAAGGAAAAGGGGGACGGTATCTGAATCAGATCCGCCCTCCGCTTAAGGACTTGTCTTCGGACTTGTAGTCTAGGGCCGGTTGCCGGCTCAGCTACGCTGGACTCCCGTCCAGAGTAGGTGGCATTAAGATGGTGCGGTGGGATCACCTAAATCCCAGGTTTGAATTAAGCTACAACCATTCCCTTCCAGGAACGGTTTGTATACTGAGAATAAGTTAAGATTAAGATTAAGGTAAGGTTATGATAAGTTGCAACCATTCCTTTTTAAGGATGGTTTGTATTATTAAGATTAAGATAAGCTACATCCACTCCTTATTAAAGGATGGTTGTTTCTAAGATTAAGATAAGACTAAGATTGAGGTGAGATAAGGATGGACTAAGATTAAGAGGGAACATTACTTAAGGAGTTAAATAATTAACTCTCTAATTAAGGGAACGCATTTAAGTCGTTCATTGTGTGTGAACTTTGATTGTTCATATCTGAGTTGTTGTTTACTGCACTTTCTATTATGTTGTGCATCTAATCAACCTCCATGCTATCGACAATTAGTCGTCGTAGCCACGTTAGCTTGGAGGCCATGAGAGGATCGTACCAGCATTCGTGCTGACCCCCTTTGGGGGCTGTTTTTACTACACAGGTGTACATCAGGAGGCGGCCGTCGCTAGAGTAAGAAGGGTACAAGTGTGAAGGGTTAAGTGTGGCCTACGAGTTGTGCATGTACACTCGTATGGCAATTGAGTTAGTAAGATGTATAGGATGTGAGAGGATTGCAAGAAGGATATGTATTTGGTTAAGGTTGTTGTGCTAATGTTCGGTATATTCTGTAGTCAGACCGTGGCAAGGTCCTGGAGTGTAAAGAATCCGCTGTGATATGTATATATATATGCTGTTAAGTTGCGAGACCACATTTGGATTGAGTTGGGGTGTTACAAAAAGTGGTATCAGAGTGTAGTTACGCTCTGAAGATAAGAAATACCGAACTTAGGTGAATACTGAGGTGAGTTTGAGTTATGGGTTAAGGGTTAAGAGGTAGAGTGAGAGGTGCGTTAGTCGGGACTTCCCGGTGTCTACCGGACATCCATAGTACCTAGGCCCGCCCTCCACATCCCTAACCCTGAATATGTGGAACAAACGCCAGAGAGAAGAAAGCCTCTCATCTTGGGGAAACCCGATCTGGCAGTTAGTTAACAGTAAGCAATACAAGAAACAACTTGTTGTACAACAGTACGGAGAACTTTGAGGTTTTTAATGGAGCGCAACAGAGAAACAGGCGCTACCTATGAATTCTATCAACAAGGGAACGGTAATTACCGGCAACATGGGTCGACATGCTACGCAGTCGAAATAACCCGCAATACCAATGATAAGGAAAGCACTGCGGGTGCAATAGAAAGGAAAAGGGAAGCGACATGAGTACCGGACAGTGGTCCGAAGGAGCATAAAGTAGGATAATACCAAGCATAAGGATTGAGATTACTGGAAAGTCCAGTTAGAAACGGGAACTCCAAACCCCATACTATGAGGAAGGTTACAAGGCCTGGCCGACATAATGCGGACGACGGTAGAAACTCATACAATTGTATACCAAAATAGGACTACGATGTAGTGCCTAAAGGAGAATCATTACTTAGTAACCACAACAAAACGTGTGGAGACAGGAGCGAGGATTAAGACATAAGAGAATATTAAGGGGTTTCCTCAGAAAGAGGAACGCCCTGATAAACGACAGTACTGTCAAACAACAAGGAAACTGCCGGATGGTCAGATATCCAAAATAAGATATTATCGAAGGAGTCCCGAGGACTACCAATTACATGGAAATTAGAAGGGAGTATCACTACCGATGTACCTTGTACCAATAACCCATCCTGCATGGCGCACTTGCCATAGCAAGTGCTACCACGGTTAAGCTACACGAAAAGCCATCAAGGCGAGATAGGAGAACGCTACAGTTGTAACACTATTAATACCGGATTGTAAATCCATAAGAACAGGAAAATAAGACCTTGGAAAGGCCCGACGGCCTGACCATATGAGATGAGGTGACACACCAGTCAGCCAGGAGCGGAACTTGAACAAAGTATTAAACCATATAAATGTTAGCAACAGTACAACAACAACCGACAGTGCGGTAAGAACACCAACCCGGATCTCAAAGAGGAACCTAAAAGATCGCTCAACAATCTGAGCAAATACACTATGTAAGCAATAACATACAAGGGATGTATTATAAGATACGATTGAGACTGTATAAAGCAACGACTTCCAACGAAAACGGGATAAGACTCCCACAGTGACCATTAAGAATACCAATAACAACATTCTTCTATGAAGATGTTTGAAAACCAGAAAACAAGGGTAAAAGAGAATAAACGTAAGCTATAACCTGCTAAGGGTTAAGGATATACAAATCCACAGAGGAAAGCTCAGAGGACTACCCCCACAGAGCGGGTATAGTCGAGCCGAACAAACTGATGAATGACAGCTAATACTGTTCGTCTAACTCATTAACACCCAAGTATGATTGATCATCAACGGGTGGCATAGTCAACTGAAGTTGAACGAAGCGTTGAGAGGGAGTATAAGATGACAGAATGATATCCAACTTGGACACCTTAAGGCAAACGCCTAATACGAACTTATCCTTATTTGCTAAAAGACATAAGTCTAATAAACAATAGTATTGTCAAAGACACTAAGTACCCCAGAACGCTGGATGATAAACTTCCATAGCGGGAAGCAGGACACAGCAACTTACCATGAAACCCAATACTACATTTAGTATGTAACCTAACGGTAGATAGTGTTCAAAGGATCAGAACCTATCAGGATGGCCTACGGATGAGTAGGAAAATAAGTAATGATCTGAGACATTAAGCACTAAGAGCCTACAAGCCAAGGATGTTAACCACATCAGAGCCTGAGGCGCAGTAAGTTATAAGAGAGCTTGTTTAAGCCACGAGGGACTACAATTTGTAGATATGAACGGTTACAAACCTATAACTTAGATGGGGGAAATATTACCAAGAAAAAGTACCAATGAGAATATTGAGATAATGCTAGGACAGGGGTGGAGAATGAACCATACCTTTAGGGTGGGATACCTCTCCTTGTTGTGAGGCCAAGAGTGGGAATAAACCCCTCAAAAAGGGCTTTCACTTATTAGAGATGAAATACAACTTTATTTAGAAAATGGAAACTATGAACCTTGAGATTACCTTAGAACATACCAGATACACTTGAGTAATAAGGAAGGTTGCACAGATAGACCCCATATCCAACACCCAGGATGTAAGAATTAGTAATGGTCAGAGATAAACACTTGAGATTGCACATTATGATCGCGTCAAGTGACCAATGCTCAGAAGAGCTGGTGATTCAGTGAATGACTTCTTCAGGAAACGGTTAAATTACATGGTAAGCAGCATCATAAGGATAAAGAATGCAAGAGGTAGTTAGCCTACTTACGAATCTGAGATTGAGCAGCAGAATAGTAGTCTGGGACTGGTTAGGTAAGATTTCGCAGGAAGGAAGCACACTAACCCATTCCTTAAGGAACTAGAAGTGCATTCCTAGTAGCATAAATATGAGAAACAAGATAAGAGGCTCTACGGAAAGAGACCTCAATTATTAAGAGACCGAATCAGTACGGGATACAGAAAGAGCTAGAGCATACAATACCAAGAACACAATAATGGATTTCCCTTGATTAATTTCAAGAAGAACAATAAATGTTATTATGGAACGATGAAGAGGAGATCGACAACAGAATACTTCATAATTAGTAATAGCTAAACGTGTGACTTATGAGTTTACTAAAACGAGACGTGGGACGACTGCACCCCACAGGGCTTGCAGGCCTGAAACGCTCATTTATGAGTTAGTTGGGTAAGTAGTAATGTACCAGTAAGGTACCCCATGCATGTGGACGAGTGGTGTAAGAAACACGGGAAGTAGTCGACTCCGTACCACCGACAACGACGCAGATCAGAAAGAGCAGAAAGCTACTACCACAACAGTCGAAGAGAAGAATTCAGTTGAACCAGCAACACAGAGGAACCTAGAGAACAAGTAATTAAGGACTATGAAGTGCGAAGAGCACGGATTGTTAAGTAAAGACATTGGACATATCTTATGGTTAAGAGATTAAATGTAAAGCGCAATAAGCACTAAACAGTAGTTTCAGATTAAGAATCATCCTTAGACCAAAGGTCAGTTGAGGGGAACAATTTAGACATTCGAGAAAATACTAAGAGTATGAGCATAAGGTCTTCAAGGAGAATGGATAGACGAGTTACAACTCATTAAGGCCGTGTATATATAAAGATAACACGGGTCCATTGAGAGACCAATATTCCTAAACTGTAAGGAGGCAGAAGGATATACAATACTGTAAAAGGATAAGCGAGACAATTAAGCCTAAGATTATCAGAGTCGCGCAGCGGAAGCTAGCCAGACCACTTCTACCTTTGAGATTAGACAAACTAAGTTAAGAAAACGGTATAAGTACCGTTAAGAATCCTCGATACAGAGACTAAGTCATTTCTGATCGAATTATAAGTAAGATAGATGACGTGGAAGCTAGAATGCTTGGTGAGAATTAGACATCTTGAACTTATGTTCAAAGATGACGTAACGCTGATTACGTGGGCGTAATCCATTTTAAGGGGGTAGAGCGAAAACCGCTTAGCGTATGTTTGTGTACTGAGTACATAAACTACGGTGTGCATAGCACAAAATAATTTGAGAATATGTTTTACATAAACATTTTGAGATAAATCATGGTTATTGCACACAGAGATGTGAATACCATACATATTAAGTACCTATCTTGTTAACTCCGGTGTGAGTACAAGTTAAGAATAAGGAAGAGGATAAGGAGACTTAAGAAATAAGAATATATGAGGTATGAGTCGATATGAGACTATGTGGGAGATAAGAATAAGATAACATTATGAGATACAATTTGATATGATTATGAGTTAGGAAATAGTAATGCTATGTGGTATGAGACAGTGGAAGTTGGTATGAGATATAGAATTTAGTAGGAATTTAAGTCTTGAGGTAATTACTAAGAGATGAATTGGGAATGTTTGATGGATTGAGTCCACACTTTGGAGATGTATTGATTATGATTAGAAGAACTAAAAAGATAGAAAATTGGACATGAGTGAATTATTTGGATGTTTGAAAATGACGTGGGAGGTGGAACTTGATTTTCTAGGGATCAAGGGAAACCGAACACAAATTGGGGTGGTAGGATAGTTCTACACTGATGCTGATCACATCAGGGTTGGATGATTCCTGAAACTCCCTACCAGTGGTCACAATTAAATCACACTATGGATAGAGGCCTGAGGATAAAATGAAATTGGAGCTGATTGTATTTTTAATTAGAGGAATTATTCCTCACATGACCTCGTAAAAAGGATTACCTTTTTACTGAGTCTCGCCCATGAAGTCGAGGACGCACGAGCCTTTGTCCTCGGACCGGTGACATGGGGAGAGCAGAGTGTTTTGTATTCTGGCCCATGTGATGAGGACGAATGAGTCATTGTCTACGGACCGGTGACATGGGAGAATACATTGGAAATTATGTGAATGTTTTAATCATCAAAAGAAACAAGGAGAATTTTGAGTGCTATACATGCTTAAGCAGGTTGTGTGATATTTAAGTATAAGAATATGGCGGATCTAATGATCCAATGAGATTAAGTATACAGAAGTATGATCTATATGATCCGAGGAATGAGGTAAGATATGTATCCTAATAAGATAAGGTGCATGGGAACTTTGGGGACAAGTTCTTTTAAGGGGGGAGATTGAAATACCCCAAACCTAAGTATGCTAAGTAAACATCAAATTATGATGTAGTAAGGCTAGAATATGCCTTAGAAAGATTGGCAGACATTTAAACCAAGGAAAAACACAAAAGTGCCTTAAGGGCAATTAGGGCAAAAATGTGCTCTAAGCTTGGAGAGACTTGGGTGAGTACCCAAATATCATGATAAGACTTTAGTAATATGCTAATGGACATTTTAAATCAATTAGAAAAGAAAACCAAGCTTAAAACAAGTTAAAACACAAATGTGCTTTAAGAAGTCTTAAAGCACATTTTTGAGGAATTGTCTTAGAATTGAGTTTTGAGTGGCTAGATGTCCATCATTACTCTTTAATCAACATGTGTACTAATTAGTATCACATTAGGAAGTCTAAATCAGTGGGAAATCAAAAATTTCAGAAATATGTGCACTAATTAGTGAATAATGCCAAATAGTAACTAGTTTAAGTTTTAATCAATATAAGCTAATTAGTTGGTCAACAAAGACCATGACTAGCCTTATTTAAGATAGGGGGCCGGTTTTTCTAAGGGAGGATGAGTCACCATAAGTAGTCAAATAAGGAAGAAAAGAAGAGATAAGTAAAGGAGTACTATTTGCTTTATTAAAGCAAATATCTTACATTAGCCCACTTTTCTCTCTTCTCTCTCTTCATTTCCCTTCTTCCCACGGTTTCTTCTTCCCTTCTCTTGCTCCAAACCGAGATAGCTTCATCCATGGGTGCTCCACCTTCAAATGCTCACCAAGAGTTCATCTTTGCTCCAAATCAAAAACTAAGTATAGATTTCTCTTAGTTAGGCCAAGACCTATCTTTCCATCTTTTCAAATCTTTTAAAGCTCAAGTTGGTGCCATGGGAAAACTCCATTGATGGAGGAAAATCAAGTTTGAAGAGCTCATTGGCTTCTCCATTCTCTTAAGGTAAAGAAAATGTAAGAAAAACCATGTTTCCACCACTTTCTTCTACATGGCCGAAAATTCCTTCTCATGGGGCTTTGTTTTTATGCCTTGTTCTAGCTTGATTTATTCACCAAGGACTAGTGGAGGTCCTATTTCATTCAATGCCCAAGTCTACCTTGAGACTTCAAAGGTAATCATCCACTTTTATGCCTTAGAACACATTTCTAACCTAGGTTTTCATTCCTTGAGGTTAGTGTATTGTTAGTACTCATATGAGTCATTGAATATTGGTTAGAACATTGGCAAGGGGAATTAAGTGGTGGTCGATATTCATTCAAGAAGAAGGTCTAAGGAGGAAGATAAGATAAGCTTGAGAAAACAAGGTAAATTACTTACCTAATGGTGGTTTAAGGTTAAGGAATGAGTTTTAGATGGGTACCAATGTAGCCTAGGGCTTACATTAGGTAATGGGTTATGTAACCTAAGAAAAAGAACTTATATAAGCTTATGAACTTGTGACTAAGGAGCCAATGGGAATGAGTTAGTAATATAAGTTTAAGATGGATTTTAAGAGCATTATAACTACTATGAGATTGATGGGTGTAATTGCAGGTTGAAAGCTTTTATATGTGGGAAATTCAGTGTTTAAGTTTAAGTTATTTAAGGGCCTAAGAGCCATGTCATTTAAGAGCCTTAGTGCTATGCAATTTAAGATTATTACGATATATTGAGTTTGTTGTGAATGAGTTGGTTTGGGTGATGAGATATGATGAGAAAGAACTTGATGTGTGTGAGATGGTTGAATGAGCAACAAAATGTGTTTGGGCATGATAAGATACAAGAGGAGCTATGGCGAAATTTGAGTAGAAAATAAGTGTTTAGGTGATGGTGGTGAATTAATATGACCTAGGAATTTCTAGGAGTAATTATGAGGAATTTGAGTGGAAATGAGTTAACTAAGGAGTTCTTGAGGTTTAGAATGACCTAGAGATGTTTAGGAGGATTAGAGGTTAGGTGGGTGTATTAAACACACCAAAATCATGTGATGAGGAATGCTAAGACTTGAGCAAAGATTTGGATGGAAAGGTGTATAATGCTTTAAGGTGATTTAGGTATGAACTAGAGAATAAAACAATGAGGAGTTTGGATAGTTTGTGTAAGTGTGATGATGTTAGTAGAGGACTGATGAGGTTTAGTTTAGATTGTAATAAGTGGACTTAGGTGATGGAAGAGAAAGGTGTGGGAGAATGTTGTCAAACGTCAAGGAAAATGACTAGGAATGTAAAAGAGCGTGTGATCATGAGGAAGGTGAGTAAGTGAATAAAAGAATGTATAAGTAAGCTCAAGAGTTTAGGAGTGATGAGTAACAAATGAAAGAAGAGAAATTGTGCATGGACATGCAAGATGACCTGGAAGGTTTAACTAGCAAGATGGAGTGCAATGATGTTAAGGAAGAGTTATATGGGTTGAAAAGAAACACTTGGGATAGTTAAAGTTTTAGACAAAATGTACATGTTGGAAATGTAAGGAATTATATGACAAATGTTAGGAGTGTTTGTAAGAATTTAGTAAATTTTGAGAAGATCTTTGGAAGTTGTTTTAGAGAGTTTGGTGGAAGTTCTAAGGTGAGTTTAAGTGCCTAAATGGTATTAGGACACATGGGGGAACTTGTGGAGAAGTTTGGAGTCAAATGGGAATTTAGAAATAAGGTTCTGGAGCCGACCGACCTTGGACCGGACCTGCAAGGTCGGTCGAGCTCAGTTTACACTGCCGGAGAAAGTTTCTGGAACCGACCGAACTTGGGGACCGGACTTGCAAGTTCGGTCGGGCTTGTAATTTGTGAAGGAATTGAGTCTCTGGAATCGACCGAACATGGGACCAAACTTGGCAAGTTCGGTCGGGCTTAAATATCCCACGGGGAAACTCTCGGGAATGGACCGACCGTGGGACCGGACTTGCAAGGTCGGTCGGGGTAGAATTTTCAAGCGATAATATGTTCTGGAATGGACCGACCTTAGGTAAGGTCGGTCGGAAGTTCGGTCGTGCCTAAAAAAAAAAAAATAAAAAAAAGAAATTTTGAATTCTAAGGATGGTAATAGGTAATAAGGTATACCTTTGGTAGGGTGGTAATGATTAGGACCCTAAGAACTAAGGATTAAGGATTAAGTTAAGTTAAGTATAACTTAAAAGTTTAAGGTTAAGTTGTAAGATTAAGTTGTAAGACTTAAGAGGTGATAGTGGGGATCGTTGAGTAAGTTAAGTAAGTTAAGTAGGTTAAGTAAGTTGAATTAAGTTAAGTGATTAACAACCTAAAACTGAATGAATGTTTTAGGACTTGGGAATTTGGACTCCGGAAGAGAGTAAGCAACCGAACGACCAACGGTGAACGGTACAGTTCTTCTTGTGACCTGCTTGCTAACGAGGTGTCCCCCTTGGCTTGTGTGCTATTTTTTTTGTGTGCTCACTAAACAAGATAAAGCTTGCAACCGGAATATTATGATTATTGTATTGTTGTGTGATGTTTGAAAACTAACACAACATATCGTGGGAACTTACTAACTAACGTTTAGTAAGGAATTGAGTGAGACTAAGGAATGCATCCTAGTATGGGTTGATATAAACCGAAAGAGGTTAACCAACAAACATGGTCTTGAGACTATTACTAACTGGAACTTGAGTGAGGAAACCCGGGACCGATCTCCGGTCATGCATGCTAAGGAAAAGGGGGACGGTATCTGAATCAGATCCGCCCTCCGCTTAAGGACTTGTCTTCGGACTGTAGTCTAGGGCCGGTTGCCGGCTCAGCTATGCTGGACTCCCGTCCAGAGTAGGTGGCATTAAGATGGTGCGGTGGGATCACCTAAATCCCAGGTTCGAATTAAGCTACAACCATTCCCTTCCAGGAACGGTTTGTATACTGAGAATAAGTTAAGATTAAGATTAAGGTAAGGTTATGATAAGTTGCAACCATTCCTTTTAAAGGATGGTTTGTATTATTAAGATTAAGATTCTAAGATTAAGATAAGACTAAGATTGAGGTGAGATAAGGATGGACTAAGATTAAGAGGGAACATTACTAAGGAGTTAAATAATTAACTCTATAATTAAGGGAACGCATTTAAGTCGTTCATTGTGTGTGAACTTTGATTGTTCATATCTGAGTTGTTGTTTACTGCACTTTCTATTATGTTGTGCATCTAATCAACCTCCATGCTATCGACAATTAGTCGTCGTAGCCACGTTAGCTTGGGGGCCATGAGAGGATCGTACCAGCATTCGTGCTGACCCCCTTTGGGGGCTGTTTTTACTACACAGGTGTACATCAGGAGGCGGCCGTCGCTAGAGTAAGAAGGGGTACAAGTGTGAAGGGTTAAGTGTGGCCTACGAGTTGTGCATGTACACTCGTATGGCAATTGAGTTAGTAAGATGTATAGGATGTGAGAGGATTGCAAGAAGGATATGTATTTGGTTAAGGTTGTTGTGCTAATGTTCGGTATATTCTGTAGTCAGACCGTGGCAAGGTCCTGGAGTGTAAAGAATTCCGCTGTGATATGTATATATATATGCTGTTAAGTTGCGATGCCACATTTGGATTGAGTTGGGGTGTTACATCTGTACACGCCACAATAATTTATTTTCCGCTGCATATTTGTTTAGTAGGGGCGTTACAGAAATTGATAGGGACTGCTCTAGATATACCTCTATTAGGTATATCTTGGGCGGATAACTATGTCTGGTAATTTGTCAAATACTACTCCCTCCGTCCTGAATTGACCGTCCTGTTTACTATTTGGACATGTCGTTTGACTTCAATTTTTAACATATAAGATAAATTAATTTTGAAATTTAAATTTTTCATATGATTCCTTACATGATAAACTATATGTTACAAAATTTAGTTTTATAAATTATTTTTTATCTTATATACTTAATATTGAAGTGGAATAACGTGCCATAAAGCAAACAGGACGGTCAATTCAGGACGGAGGGAGTATATATATATATGTAAATCTTACCTTTGGTAGATGATTAGCCAATGCTAAGACATTTGAGGTCGGAAGCCAAAATAAAGTCGTAGTCCTGATGCATAAACAAAAAAAACGACAATATTAGAATTCATCAAAAAATCAAGGTTAAAATGCTAGCTAAACCGCGGAAAAAATTCGATACCATCTCCCCTATATTTCTAACCTTTCCAAATCACTTTTATCAACATCAAATTTACACGCACCATCAGAATTACTTATAAACTAATTTTATACTTTCAAACTACACTATGTATTAATTGTAGGGAAAATTCACGGGATACCACTAAAAAGTTTGTTAATTCACAAAAGACCACAACTTTTAAAAAAGTTTTCCAGATGCCACAAAAAAAAAATTTAATTCACCAGATACCATAGATTACTAACCCAGAACTTTTTAAGATCAAAATACCCTTACATGTTAATAAAAATAGTTCAAAGTATACCACATAAATATTTTAAATTCACAAGATACCACAAAATTTATCAAATATATTAAAAAAAATTAAAATTCATAGGTTTATTAATATATAGGTTGAAATTTTATAAAAGTAAAAATATCAAATATATAATTATAAAATTAATAAAAAGTATAAAAAATTCTAAAAAATTAAAAGTACCAAATAGCTAAAATAATGATAATCCAATTTTTTAAATATTTTTACTCTAATAATTTTAATAATTTAAAATATTATTATAAAAATTAAATTTATATAAATTAAGATTATGAAAAATTGAATTATCATTATGTTTACTATTTTACTCTATTAAATATTCTATGGCTTCTCTAAAATAATTATACATTTTATTATTTTCATATTTGTAGACATTTTATTATTTCATATTTATGGTATTTTTTATTTTTTTCAAATTATTTAGCTTCACTTTATATATATTTAGTTCAAAAATACAACAAAATTTTTATAATCTTAATTTATATAAATTTATTTTTAAAATAATATTTTATATTTTAAAATTATTAGAGTAAAAATATTATAAAAATTGAATTATCATTCTTTTATCTACTTGTACTTTTAGTTTATTTATAATTTTTAATTATTTTTAATTATATATTTTGTATGTTTAATTATATTAAATTCAAAATATATATTAATAAACCTAAAAAATTTATTTATTTATTTATTTTAATATATATAATAAGTATTGTGGTATCTTGTGAATTGAAAAATATTTATTTGGTGTACCGTGAACTATGTTTATTAACAAGTAGGGGTATTTTGGTCTGAAAAAGTTCTGGGTTAGTAATCTGTGGTATCCGGTGAATTAAAATTATTTTTTATGGGATCTGGAAACTTTTTTAAAAACTGGGATCTTTTGTGAATTAACAAACTTTTTAGTGGTATCCCCGTGAATTTTCCTTAATTGTAAAACTAAATGCTAAGAATAACCAAATCAAATTTACTCTTGAAAACAATTAACAAAGAAACATAACTACAGTAGTTTACAGTTTGGTTTGCAAAATTACCTTAGTAAGCACCCAAGTAGGCAACTAGTGCAGAAATCAGCCCACGAACTAGGTTCCAATTAATTGTGAATCTGGGCACAAATATATGAACAAGGTTAAAACATTTGCCATTACACTCTCAATAATCGATAGAAACGACGTTAGAACTAGCAATCGACATATATATGAACAATGTTAGAAATAGGAACAATCGACAGAAACCGCATACCCAGTACGCGTTAGAGTCGACGGTGATGACCAGTGGTAGATGGGTGGTGACCGTGGCGATGGGAGTGACATAGGTGGCGGGAGCGACGACGGCGATGACCGTTAGTAAGGTGATGGGAGTGAGGAGGCGATTTCAACAAGAAAGATAGCGCGAGAGAGAAGTAGAGGTTGCTGTAGGTGTGCAGAGTAAACGGGTAAATTTTCTAGTTAAAAGGACTTTAGATTACGGTTCACAAGAAAACCGTAATCTAAAGTCTAACGAAAAAAATAGCGCGAAAAAGTTTTGGCCTATGCTGGGTTTTCAAACTCAAGATCGATGGTGTTGACTCATGTACCCGCAGCCACTGAGCCATGAGTCTTATTCGATCAAACTTTTGCTACACATTTATAATAAGGTTTTTAAGCTAAAATAAGCTGTAAAATGACGTCATTAACTATCATTTAGATTATGTGGCGCCGAAAAAATCAAATAGTGCGGGAAATATTTGGCGTCATGTCAAAATGACATCATTGACCATCAGTGGGGGGGACTTTAGATGACGATAATCAGTAAACCGTAATCTAAAGTCTGTTGACCATCAAAGCGCGCGTCTACACAGGGCTTTACATTATAGATTACCGATAACCGTCATCTAAAGTCCGGTGTAAAAAAGGCGCGCCTACCTCCGATCGATTATTACTTACGGTTAATTATAAACGTCATTAATTAATTCCGGCCCTCCTATTAATCACAGTTTGTGTTTAAGCCGTGATTAATCAACCATCATTAAAGGCTTCCGTTCCACCAGTGTATCGACTTTCTTCTCTGTTTAGAACTCACAGGAATAGAAACAAATCATTTTCTCGTGTACAAAAAGCTGGGCCCAAGCAAGTCTGGGTACCCAAAACTGATAAGTGATTAATGTTTTTTGATAATTTAGGCTTTCTATCTTTTTATTTGAATTGAATCAAGAAGGAAACCTGGCATAACCAAGCGAATGAGGTATATTTGGGCCTCATTAAAACCTTCCCCAAGCAAATCCGGATGAGAATATGCTCGGGAGGAAAAAGAGTACCCACCTAAATCCTATTACAAAAAACATCTGAAATTAAAGAAGGAATTCAACGACAAGAAACACACCCGCAACTGGGATAATTTTTAGACAAACAATCAAAATTTTACATGCTCCAAAAACCTTTACTGAAGCACGGACTCGTCTAACCTTTTGCTTATTGAGGCTCGATGATCATCAACATTATCTTCTCAAAATAATGAGTTGACACTGAATCGATTGACCACATCATTAGTACGTTGTCCATTTCTCCATCACATGTTCCTTTCCTCCAAGCTACCCATTACAGGGTCACAACATCTATAAAAACTGCACAATGTATTGATCACACTCTGGTTGGTTGATGTTGAAAAAGTTATTGAAGAAGGGCTACGAAGATTCTTGCTCCAGCCTAAAGGACGAGAGCAGATGATACCAAACAAAAAACATATACGTAATGCCAAGCCCTCGTGGCTTGGTCGGTAGAGGAGTGGTATCCTCAAACCAAAGGTCATGGGTTCAAAACTTACCCCACTTATAAAAAAAAACATATACATAATAGGTAGCAGCAGGGTGGCATGGTCCTGCCTTTGGTCCACAGAAATCGTAATTCCTCCTTCAAGTTGTTCGCTTCTACGAACCGTACCATCGGAAGCGGCATGTCTAGCCACCAACATTTAGTCTAACTCCATATTCCAAGTTTAATTTTCTCAACAACTCGGTCGACCACCCCAACTCCTCCCCCGAATACTTTGTTATTTCTCCCCATCCAAAGTTGCCAAATGTCATAGAACAACATTGATCGCCACACTTTTCTAGCCTTACTTCCCATTGACTGTAACATCTAATCCAGGAAGATGTCAGAAACCGATTATTTAAACACAAAGCTAATTCCCCACCATGACAACAACAAACACCAAACTTTAGCTGAATCATGATAAAAGTACAAGGTATGTTTGATTGTTTCCAAATAATGACTACAGAAGGGGCATTTGTTGTGACCTATCGACAATATATCTTTCTCTAATAAGATGTCCCTAGTAACCACTAGTGGCTAAACAATGAACCACACAATCAATTCCACTTTTGGTTTTCCATACTTTTTCCAAAGTGTTTTCAAATTGGGGGCACCTTCCATCTGGTTGTACTGATTAACAATCTCCCAATAAATATCTTTTGTAATTAACCGCTCTTCGGAATGCCTCCGCTTAGTGTCGTCCACTTGGTCGATTGTAGGGGTAAACAATGCAAGTTATAATTCAAATTCTTGTAGCATCAGGAATTCATAATTGAATAGTCTTCTTCTTCATAATAGATTCCACTCCCAACCATTCTCCGTCCACTTTCCCATATCGATCACCTTCGCTTGTTTCTGTATCGAGTCCTGGAACAGTCGCCAGAACCTCGCCATTAAAGGGTCGAACTCTATCCAAGCATCTTCCCAGAAATTTATATTTTTTCCATTTCCCAAGTAGACCTTGATCTAGTTTGATAGCATACTCTTGATCGGCAGGCTGCTTTCAGTTGCTGTAACAATCGATGGCCACAAGCCTTTCAGTAGGAATTCAGGCCATCGAGTATCACCCTCATACACTTTACGCTCTAACTCATAAATAGAGCATATAGATTGTTTCCACAAGGTCTTAGTATTTCTTGAGAATTTTCATCTCCATTTGGCTAGAAAGCTCTAGTTCTTTGCTCCTAGGTCTATAAAGCCAATGCCTCCAAGTTGTTTGGTTTTGCTAGTTTCATCCAAGCGTCTGGTGCCATGAATCTACTGCCGCCTTTTCCCCAGAAGAAGTTTCTGTGTAGTCTCTCTAATTCGTTTTTTGACTTTCATAGGAATCACAAACAGACTAGTGTAGTATAGTGGAATGGCTTCTAGTACTGATCGAATTAGGACTGCTCTACCAGCCTTAGATAGACTGGTAACCTTCCATCTAACCAGCTTGTTCTCCATCTTTGCAAGTACTGGTTTCCAAGTTGCATACCTCATGGATTGGCACCAAGTGGACACCCTAGATACGTAGATGGTAACTTGCCATTCTTACACCCAAGGATTTCCGCAACCATAGTTTCTTCCTCTAGATTAGCATTGATACAAAAGGCAAAAGATTTTTACATATTGATGCTCAACCCACTCATATTTGCAAAGGCTATCAAAATTCTTCGCAGACCCACAAGTTCCTCTCCAGAAACTCACAGAACAGCAAGGTATCATCTGTGAACTGGAGGTGAGTTAATCTCACATTCCTTAACCCAATTAGAAGTCTTGAATATCTATGATTCTCCACTGCCTTTCACACCAGCTAGTTAAGACCTCTGCTACAACCACAAACAAAAATGGAGAGATAGAATCCCCTTGTCTAAGCCTCTCTTGGGCATAAACGTTTTGGTTGGATACCCACTTACTAGGATCAAGATTCTTGTTGTTGATATTATTGGGCTAGTATACAGCCCAGTCCAATGTTTAGCCCAGTGCAACGTTAGTTTACAAATTTGATTCTTTTATCTGTAAACATCTTAATGCTAGATTAGTTAGGATTTTGCTAAACAGAAATATTTATCTTTACAGAAAGATAAATTAGCTCATTAGTATATAATCATAGTTAGGCTATTAGTTTTGTAATACAACGCTTTACACATAGTACACATACGAAAGTCAAATTCTCTCATCTTCTTCTTCTTGCTTCAATTGTTTCTAACTTCATGTTTTCCAATATGGTATCAGTAGCCTAGGTGCTTCTGCGGCTTCATTAATTTTCTTCAAGAATGGCGGATGATGCGAACAAAGGGAAGAAGGAGGTTCAGTCGGCTCCCTCTGCATCAACCAATTCCATTATCGACATAAATGACCCAATCTACGTACATTCTGCAGAGAACCCAGGGTTAAATCTTGTTTCAAGATTTGATGGCAAGGGGTTTCAAGGTTGGAAAACAGATATGATAACAGCCTTGAAGGTAAAAAATAAGTATGGGTTTCTTACCGGGAAAGTAGAGAAACCCGATGAATCGGATGTGATTCGGCGAGGAGCTTGGGAAAGATCGAATTCCCTGGTGCTGTTGTGGCTGAAGATGTCGCTTGGTCCAACCATTGCCGAGAGCGTTAGGTTCTGTGATGATCCCAAGGAGCTCTGGGATGAATTGTTGAAGCGATTCAGCACACCAACCTTGCCGTCATCCATGGCCTGAAACGAGAAATCTCGGAGGTTAGACAAGGCGAAGAAAGCATAGCAGATTATTATACCAAATTAAAGAGGGGTGGGGTGAACTGGACTTAGCTTCTCCTTTTCCCAGGTGTACGTGCTCCGGTTGCACTTGCGGGGCCAGAGAATCCCCAAGAAGTTGAGAAATCAAGATAAGCTAGTTCACTTCCTCATGGGGTTGAATCGGAAGTATTTGTCCATCAGGGGACAAATACTAGCGATGAAGAATATACCAACACTAGAGGAAGCTTTCGCTCTGGTGGTTCAAGAGGAAGAACAGAGGGGAAATTCTTACCAGAACGACGATTCAATGTCGTTTTATAGCCAAGCCAACACTGGAGGAGAAAGTTCAAGAAACACCCCGAGAAGATTCGACAAGAAGAAGGTGTCGTGTTCTTATTGTAAGAAACTAGGGCACAGTCAAGAAGAATGTTTTCAGAAACTTACTTGCAGTAATTGCAAGAAACCAGGTCACACCGTGGCAGATTGTTACCAAATTCATGGCCGAGACAAAGTCTTAGCTCGAAGGAAGAAGGCGTTTGCAAACGCGGTTTCGGATCCAGAGCCAAGTAACAACACAGAAGCTCAGGGAGAAGGTTTAACACCCAGACAAATTCAACAGATTGCAGAGATGTTCCGCAATAAAGCCACAGATGCGAACACAGAGGGAATCGACTATTGTAACTTCTCAGGTAACAATACCTTCTGTGTTAGCAATAAATTTTGCCTAATGAGTAATTATTCTGGCAACACATTCAAAGGACAGTGGCTTATAGACTCTGGAGCAACCGATCATATGTCGGGAGCTAATTGCATGTTTGAAAACTGGAGAAGATTAGAGAGGGAAAGAACTGTACTCTTACCGGATGGAAGCCCGCAAGTCGTAACACTTGTCGGAGATGTGAGATTAGGAAACGATACGAGATTAAAGGAAGTACTTTTTGTACCCGATTTCATGTTTAACCTAGTATCGGTGGCGAAAATGGTAAAGCAATACGATTGTGCTCTCATCTTTGATTCTTCTGGTTGCTATGCTCAGGACCGTATCACAGGGAGAGTAGCAAGGTAGGAGACGGTCGAGATAATTTGTTCGTCTTGGATGCGGGCAGTCTCGACGCTTGGGCCAGGAGCAAATTGGGCCGCTCCAGTCTTTCACACACTAGCAGATCCGGCGCTATACAAGACAGGCGCGAGAATGGACCGGGTCGACAGATTGTTTTGGGCTGCTATAATGATGTAGCTAATGTAGTTAGCCCAAAGGCTTTAGATATGCACATAGGCTAGGACATGTGCCTTTTCGAAAGCTTGTAAAACTCGGGATAATAAAAGAGACTGATTTTTCTTCAGAATATGCCTGCGATGTTTGCTACAAAGCTAGAGCACAACGTTTACCATTTGCCAATTCCACAAGCAGAACCAAGAGAGCTTTTGAGATGTTGCATATTGACGTTTGGGGCCCCTTTAGTACCAACACATATAACGGGTACAAGTACTTTGTGTGTTTCGTTGATGATTATACACGTACTACTTGGGTTACTCTTATTAAGCAGAAGGGACATGCTTGGGAGACAATAGTTAACTTTCTTAGAATGGTGGAAAGACAATTTGATGCAAAGGTCAAAGTGGTGAGAACAGATAATGCCAAAGAGCTGGGGTGTTCTAATGAAGGAAAAGCTTATTATACGCAACAAGGAATTGTTCATCAAACAACTTGTTCTTATACACCCCAACAAAATGCCATAGTAGAAAGGAAACACAAATATCTACTGGAAACAGCAAGGGCAGTTTTCTTTCAATCCAACGTTCCACTTGAATACTGGGGAGAGTGTATTCTGTATGCAACCTTTCTGATCAATCGTCTGCCTACCAAGGCACTGAATGGAGTGACACCATATGAGAGCTTGTATGGTAGCAAACCCTCATATCATGAGATTAAGCCTTTTGGATGTTTGTGCTATAAAACAATTGTTGGTCCAAAAGGAGGGAAGTTTGAGCCACGTGGGGAAGCTTGCGTTTATTTGGGAGATGATCCAAGGAAAAAGGGGTATAAGATCATGAGTATGGAGACCCGTACTGTTGAGGTCTGCCGGGATGTTAAGTTTCATGTACATGATTACCCCTTTCACAACGTGAGCATGCAACACCCAAGACCAACAAATTTGGAGGAGAATCAGAATCCTATGCTCATAGATGAAGACCCACCTTTATTGCAAGCAACCCAGCCTGATATGGAATCTTCTCCAGCTCAAGAGGCAGCAGATTCTAATCAGACAGGATTGAGACGTTCAAGTAGAGAAGTCCACAAGCCAGGATACTTGAATGATTATATGTGCAATTCCTGTTTTCAACAAATTCTTGATGAACGAGTGTATGGAACCGCGACACCTCCTGATCGTTCTGTTGCTCATTGTGTTAGTTTAACAGAAACTACACCCACTAAACACTGTGGCACTGTTTTCCATGGCTTCTCATGCTAAGACATCCCTTCCAGATATGTCTGAACCATACAGTTATCAAGCCGCTGCACAACATGAACATTGGCGAACTGCCATGCATAAGGAGTTACAAGCATTAGAAGCGAATGATACATGGGATATTGTTACTTTGCCACGAGGGAAGAAGTTGGTAGGATGCAAATGGGTCTACAAAGTCAAGCTCAAATCCGATGGATCGTTAGAACGGTATAAGGCCCGTTTAGTGGCCAAGGGGTTCACTCAACGTCATGGTCTTGACTACCACGAGACTTTTTCCCCAGTGGTCAAGCTCACGACGATCCGATCTCTCATTGTTGTGGCTCTCAGTAAAGGATGGATTATTCACCAGCTCGACGTTAATAATGCTTTCTTGCATGGTGATCTTGATGAAGAAGTCTATATGCGATTACCTCAGGGTCTAGAGGTCACAGGGACAAACAAGGCATGTCGGTTGCGCAAATCATTGTATGGGCTCAAACAGGCCTCTAGACAATGGTTCTCCAAACTGGCCAGCTTCCTTCACACCCTTGATTTTGTCCAGTCAAAGAATGATTATTCCCTTTTCTACAAGGAAACAACCCAGAGCAAGATATACATCGCAGTTTATGTGGACGATATGTTGATCGTTGGAGCTTGTCAGCAGGAAATAGATGGGATTAAGCGGGCTCTAGACCTAAATTTCCGTATCAAGGATCTAGGAAGCTTGCATTATTTCTGGTGAATAGAGTTTATTCCATATAATCAAGGCTATATTCTCTCACAACGAAAGTTTTGCTCGGAACTCTTACATGAGTACGCAAATACAGATGAAAGGACTTCAAAAGGCCCAATGGTTGTGGGCAAACAATTGCGTGTCGATGATGGGACATCTCTCACGGATCCTACACTCTACAGACGATTAGTTGGTAAACTCAACTACTTAACTAACACCCGTCCAGATATCAGTTTCACAGTGCAGGTTCTTAGCCAGTTTATGAAAAATCCCAGTGATGTTCATATGGAGGCAGCCATGCATACTCTTCGTTATATCAGAGGAACCTTAAACTATGGCATCGTTCTTGCCAAGAGTTCTACCCTAGTCTTGATCTTACTGCTTACTGTGATTCTGATTGGGCTGCTTGTCCAAACACCAGGAAGTATGTATCCGGTTATTTCATTTTCCTAGGAGACAGTCCTATTTCTTGGAAGACCAAGAAGCAAGGCTCGGTGTCTCTTTCTAGTGCAGAAGCAGAATACCGTTCCTTGTGACGGGTAACAGCGGAATTGACATGGCTTACACGACTACTGCATGAACTAGATGTCCCACACATCACTCCTGTACCGGTCAAGTGTGACAATCAATCTGCTATATATATAGCACGCAACCCGTCTTTCATGAACGTACAAAACACATTGAAATTGATTGTCATTTTGTCCGGAGAAGATTCAACAAGGTTTGGTGGACATCACTTACACTCATACTTCTAATCAATTGGCTGATATGATGACAAAGGTTTTACCAGGAGTCAAATACAAAGAACAGCTACCGCGTGTCGGCATGCGTGCAGATGACAAGTCAAGCCTTGGTAACCTTGCTTACCAACGGCTTGAGGGGGGGGGGGGGGTATTGGGCTAGTATACAGCCCAGTCCAATGTTTAGCCCAGTGCAACGTTAGTTTACAAATTTGATTCTTTTATCTGTAAACATCTTAATGCTAGATTAGTTAGGATTTTGCTAAACAAAAATATTTATTTACAGAAAGATAAATTAGCTCATTAGTATATAATCATAGTTAGGTCTATTAGTTTTGTAATACAACGCTTTACACATAGTACACATACGAAAGTCAAATTCTCTCATCTTCTTCTTCTTGCTTCAATCGTTTCTGACTTCATGTTTTCCAATAGATATAATTCCTTAATCCAATATCTCCATCTTTGTCCAAAGCCAAACTGTTCCAACATTTGATCTACAAAGACCCATTATACATAGTCATAGGCTTTCATAAAGTCAACTTTAAATAGTACACTTTATGTCTCCTAGCTTTGAGCCAATGATTTGCCTCATTAGCAATGAGCGGGCCTTCTAGAATGCTTCTTCCCCTTATGAAAGCTGATTGTGTTTCTCCAATGATTTTTGGCACAACCTTGCTGATTCTTAGGGCCAAAACCTTAGCTATTCCTTTATGTAAGCACCCTAATAGGCTTATCGGACGATATTAATTGAGACTTCTAGCCTTCAAAGTTTTAGGGTTCAAAACAATCCATGTGGTGTTTAAACCATTGTCCGGCTTCCCTTTCACAAAGAATTACCTTACATCTTTTCCAAAATCGGCCCCAATTATCCCTCACATCCTCTTAACAAAATTTATATTGTATCCATCGTACTCCGGAGCCTAACCATCACATTTCCAAATAGCTTCTCGAATTTCTCTTAATGTTGGGATGCTTTCTAGCTCCACCTCTTCTGTATGTGATAGTTGCAAGTGGGGAACTGATAGAGGACCTACTATACTATCGTGCTTGATCTATATAGGAGCTGAAGAACTCTGTAACATATGCTCTGATTAACCAGGGTCCTCAATTATTTGATCACCAACTGATAACGCTAGAATGTGTTTCTTTTCCTCTGAAGTGTGGCTCTTTGATGGAAGAATTTCGTGTTATTGTCTTAGCTTTTGATGCTCTTTTCTCTAGAGAGTTGTCTCCAATGAATTTCTTCCCTTCAAAGCAAAGGGTCAAGGTTAGCTTTCAACATGTATCTTCTCACCTAATCTAGATTGTCACAATACCCTTCCTCTAATTTCTTATCAAGTTGCCGGATCTCCTCTTGCACTTTCTCTACTTCTTCCCCAATGTTCCCAAATACTTCTTTGTTCCACCTTCTCAGCTCTCCTTTCAATGCTTTCAGCTTACTTTGAGTATTGTTTCCCTGGCTTGATCTTCATTTTGTCGTACAAGTTCACTAAATCGGGGGTGGTCCAGCCATGCATCTATAAAGCGAAACGGTTTGGGACCCTAGTTCACATTCCCAGTTTCTAATACTAGCATTCTATGGTCTGAGATGATCCAATCCTCGACTTGCACTCTTGTGACCTTGTATTTACCAAGCCAGCCTTCATCTACATAGACCCTATCAATCCTGCTACATACACTAGTGGAAAAAAGCTTGTATACCACAGTTATTTTGCTCAAAAACCACGGTTCAAAACCGTCATTTTGAATATCGAAAAACCATGGTTCTGGAACCGTCATTTAAAAGCTTCATTCGCACGAATTTTACTGACTTTATATGACAGTTATACATGAAACCATGGGTTAATATCTTTGAATTTTTTTGCCGACTATAAATGACGGTTCCAGCAAAAAATCATCATTTACAGTCTGTGATTTTTTTTAAATCCCAGCACTCAATCTCGTGTGCGACAGATGCAGCTAATCACTGATTTTTAATCTAATAGAGCGTAGACACAATATAATGAAGAGGCCTGAGCATGTATGTGCCTTGTTGCGAATTACGGTTGCAAAATCAAGAGTCAAGAAGAATGAAGATGCACAGCATGTTCCCGGTTTGCCAGTGGGTTGCAAATTTACCGTGAGGTTTAAAGAGAATGGATGAGGCGTAGAGCAATAATCCTTGTTTGCCAGTAGGGTTACAAAAATTACCGTGAGTAAAGATGAGGAAGAAACGTAGAGCATGTTTTTTGTTCGCCGGTGTGGGTTGCAAAATTACCGTGAAATATAGAGAATGAGGAAGACGTAGAGCATGTTCCTTGTTCGCCAATGTGGGTTGTAAAATTACCGTGAAATCTAGAGAATGAGGAAGAGGCGCAAAGCATGTTCCTTGTTCACCAGTTAGGATTGAAAAATTACCGTGAGTGAAGAGATCTGGAAGAGAGGCACATAGCATATGTTCCTTGTTTGCAAAAAATTACCGTGTAAGAAGATATAAGAAGAGAATAAAGAGAGGCGCCTGCTTTTTAGCCAAAGTTTAAAAATTCCCGCTCAGAGGTGGTTAATTTCAGCAAAAAATTAAAATTCCCGCTTAGACTATAAATGACGATTCTGTAGAAAACTATCATTTATAGTACTCACGCCACTGTGTATAAATGACGGTTCTCCTAGAACCGTCATTTATACTCAGTGGCATGGGTGAACCGTCATATATAGTCAGTGGCGTGATAGAGTATAAATGACGGTTCCTCCAGAACCGTTATTGATACTCAGTGGCGCGATACTATGAATGATAGTTCACCCAAAACCATCATATATAGCCAGTGGAGTGATTGAGTATAAATGACGGCTCTGGAAGTTACCCAATGCTTCTCTCCCTTACCACTACACCACCATCAACTATATTATATGGGGTCATTATACTATATACATATCTAATTACTATACATATAGAAATCTCTAACTTTTTGAAAAACGTGGGGTCACGTGACCCACATGAACCCTCTTAGATCCGCCTCTGGGTCACGAATCAACCATCTATAAGATCAGTCCAAAACTCGGAAACGACACTACCTGTACCATCAAACCCGGAGTCCATAGAGATACAAAATCATGTGCTACAACCTACATTGTCAGGTATGAGAGCACCAAAGGTTATGCTTGATAATAAACTCTTAGACCTAAACTCAAGAGTGCAAACAAGATCATCCGCACAGAATTTTTGTGCATACTCAGGTTTTTTGTCTACTACTGAGCCTAAAAGAATCAAGGAAGCACTGGAAAACGAGGATTGGATCAATGCAATGCATGAGGAATTAAACGAGTTTGTAAGAAATTATGTGTTGGAATTGGTTCCCAGAGCAAATGACAACATCATTGGCACAAAGTGGGTATCTCAAAATAAACTAGATGAAACTGGATAAATGTCAAGAAACAAAGCACGTCTGGTTGCAAAAGGCTATAATCAACAAAAGATGCGACATTAATTTCGATGTATATGACCAGTGGCACGCTTTGAAGCAATCCAACTTCTTACAGCATATGCAGCCACACACCAGTAACATTATATCAAATGGATGTTAAATGTTCCTTTTTGAATGGTTATCGCAACGAAGAAGTATATGTCTCCCACCCACCAGGTTTTGAATATCCCATTAAACTAGATGAAGTATATCGCCTAAAAAGGCTTTATATGGGCTAAAACAAGCACCTCGAGCATGGTATGAAAGATTAACTACATTCCTACTTCAGCATGGATTCACACGAGGCATCGTGGACCGCACACTCTTCATCAAACAAAGTGGTCACTTCTCGTTCAGATCTATGTAGACGACATCGTCTTTGGATACACCAGTTCAAAACTTACACATGAGTTTGCAACAATGAGGGCTAGAGAATTTCAGATGAGCAACATGGGAGGACTCAACTTCTTTCTCGGATTACAAATCAAGTAATTAGCCGAAGAAACTTATATTAGTCAAATAAAATACACTTTGGAGTTGCTTTTAAAGTATAAGTTCTCCAATTATAAACCAATGACTACACCAATGTCTACTACATTATGGCTTGGAACTGAGTCTGAAGCTGAGAATGTTGATAAAATTTTTTATAGAAGGATGATTGGTTCTCTCTTGTATCTCATTGCAAGTTGACCAGATATCATGCAAAGTGTTTGTTTTTTCCCACGTTTTCAAGCTGCGCCAAAGACACATCATGTAAAAGTAGTGAAACAGATTTGTAGATACTTGCAAGGTACTACAACCTTGGGTGTTTTCTATACTGCTGGAACCTTGCCTACTCTTACAGCATACATTGATGCCGATTTTAGAGGATCAATCACTGATTGAAAGAGTACCATTGGAACAACACAATTTCTGGGCTCAAATCTCATAGCCTAGTCATCTAGAAACCAACCTTCAGAAGCTTTGTCTAGAACTGAAGCCGATTACGTTGCGGCAGCTGAACGTTTTTTATTAGGTAAAGATTATATTAAGAAATTGAAACGTTTATACAAAAGTGATACATAGGGGGGCCTATATACCGGATACCTAAGGACATACAAGGCTGCTAAAAGGAAGGAATATGTACAAAAAACTTCCCTAGCACCATACAAAAAAGGCCTGGATGACACATACCATGTAGATTGTTGCTGTTTTACAACCACATTACAACCTTTTTTAAGATTGTTTCGTTGGTTATTTTGAGTTGTTTTATGTTTGATTCAAGTGATAAGATACTACTGCTGTTTACAAACACTTTTAGCATTTTTTTTATTTTTTCTGAATGCTAGTTATTTATATGACCAACTAATACAATATCTTGTGATGAAGTAAAGAAGCAAGGGGACAACAATGGGCGAATGAAAAATCTGGACTAATTGTTATAAGTTATTGAATCATAATTTGTCAATCACATTGTTATGTATACTTTTTCTATTTGCTCTGACATAACTTATATGTTTATTCCTAAAGGATGAATTCAAAGAGCAATCGAGGCGATGCATAATTAGCAACATGAGCAGCTTGGAGAGGGTGAAGAGCCCACACCCGTGGATGAGAAAGGTGTATACTTCAACGTTTTCAAGGGGAAGCAAAAGCTACGGGTTTTGGCTTGGGTACCTGTGCCAAGACATACTTTCCAGAGGAGTACACAAGCTCTCAGCCAAGTGTCATCTACACCCCCACCTGGAGATCTTGGTTCTATGGTTAATGACACTGTGAAAAAGGCTTTGGATGAGCGCATGAAGGAAATAGAGGACAGAGAGCAAGCAGTGAGAGCATAAGAAGCTGAATTCCAAAAGAGGATATGAAGAAGCTGAATTCTAAAAGAAAAGACAAGCTGAGGAGATGAAATTGTAGCAGGTGAAACAAGCACAAGAGGCTGAATTTCAGCAAAAGGTTCAAGCACAAATGGAGGCAATGTGGGGACAATTCATATCAAGCAAGATGTCTAGCTTGAAAATGAGTCAGTTTGGAGTGAGTGGTGGGGGACGGGATGGGAGTGGGAAGGTCAAGTGGTGTTTGATAGTCTATATGTGAGTACTAGATATGACAAACTTTTGAATATTGCCTACTTTTGGATATGGCAAACTTTTTTGGATGTTGTGAAACTTTGGATGATGTCTTATTGACTCAATTGTCTAATTTTGAGTTAATCTTGGATTTGAAGCATTAGTATAAATGTGTGAGATAATGCCTAGTGGTGCATATGATGTTATCTGGTGTTAGATTGCATAAAATACTACAGGTACATTCTGATTATTAAAAGCAGGGTTGAAGTGTAATGTTGGATTTTTTTTAGCATTTTTTCCAAGGACTTTCCAAAGAACTCTTCTCGGAAATGATCTGCTACTTTCCGAGGATATTCTCTTGGAAATTTCCGACCACAGTATACCTCAAAAAATTCCGAGGACCGAATATCTCAGAAGTTTCCTAGGACTTTTCTCTCGGACATTTACGAGGACCGAATCTCTAGGAAGTTCCTAGGACTTTTCCCTCGAAAATTTACGAAGACTTGTCCCTGGAAATTCCTTGTAAAGCTCCTTATCTGTCGAAAAATCAGGTGGTGATCAGATTTGTCGGAAACACTGGTTCCGAGAACATTTCCTTGGAAATTACCGAGGGGTTCATATTTGGTCGGAATTTTTTTTCCGACGAGCCTCTTTACGACGACATTTTTCCTCGGAAAGTTTTCAAAAAAAAATTGATTTCCGACGGATTTTAGACTGTTTCAGAGGGCAAATTCTATCTTACAATTGGATGCACTGAGCATTGTGCTTCCGTGTACACATGGGAAAAAAAGTAACGTGGATGTGTGACGTGGATTTGATATATTTAAAAGTTTTTCTCTTTTTATATTTAAAATTAGAATTTTAATTAATTAAATCTAGTATCCGTTCAGCAAATGAATCCGATTTTTGAGGAAAATCTAGAAGTCTAAAACAAACAATTCTAAAAAATTTAGTTATTGTTAAGAAAAAAAATCTCAATTTTAGAGAAAATGTCGAAGTTAAAACAAATAATTATGAAAAATTTCATCTTAAAAAATTCAAAAAAAATCCAAACAAATAATTCTAAAAAAATTATTAACTGTTAAGTAAAAAAATCTTAGTTTTAGAGGAAATTGTACTAATATTCTTTTATTATATAATTGCCAAAAAAAACTAGTCTGGAATTTTGATCTGAGCAAATTTCATAAACAACATAAGATAAATTTTGAACAAATGGTTGAAAATGTTGAACAAATGGCTGAAAATGTTGAACAAATGGTTGAAATATGAATAAGTGGTTTAAAATGTGAACAACGTGAATTGCTAATATGAACATGTATTAGATATTTAAAAACGGGGAAAAAATAGACATTGTATAATTATGTTGATATTGTTTATTATAAAATTTCGATGAATAAGTAGTATCACATTTTTGAATCGTTTATAAAAATAGTTGAACATATGGTTCAAAAGATTGAACAACTAATTTTATATTTGTAAACATGAACGGTAACTGTTACAAAAAAAAAAGGAACAACAAAACTTTTTTTTAACAAAGTGTGTTAAATTTTACCATGTATCTTGAAATTTTTAACAGGGTAATCCAATTTCAAATTGTTATATTGTACTAATATTCTTTATTATATAATTATCAATGAACAACTATACCGGAATTTAATTTGAGCAAATTTTAGAAACAACATGAAATACATTTGAACAAATGGTTTAAAATGTTGAACAACGTGGATTGCTAATATGAACATGCAATTTATGTTAAAAAAATGGCAAAAGAAATATAAATGGTATAATTATATTGATATTGTTTTATGATAAATTTTTGGATGAACAACTAGTATCAAATTTGTGAACAAATTGTAAAAAATAATTGAACATATGGTTCAAAAGATTGAACAACTAATTTATATTTTTAAAGATAATGTGAAGTAACTTTTGAACAAAGTGTGTAAAACTTGAACAAGTAATACATAGTATTTGAACACAAACTTGAAAGTTTTTAAAATAGTAATCAAAATTTAAACAGAAGAATTAAATTGTATTAACATTTTTTTCTCACCGGTGGCCATTGGTTGAAGATGAAAGTAAAGTAGGATAAGTAAAATCTATTGTGTACCGGTAAAAAAATGAATAGATTGATGGTTATATAGCTTATATGTGGTTACGACATTGAGAAGTTTCCATGGTGCTTCATCATTCAGTTCCGTTTATTTATTCATTGATGCCAGTAGCGAAAATTTTGGACCGATTTGAGTTTAATTTGAATAGATAGAGAGTGAAGGAGAAAAAAAGAAAGAGAAGAAAATGATGATAATTGCACAAGAACGTATTTGTAGATTTTATAGAGTGAAGAATATTTTAAAACCGTAAATTGTTGAAATAATTTCTAAGGGGTAGTTAAAATGATTTGTTATATAATTTAAAGAGCAAAATATAAAAACAAAAATTTTCATATAATAAGAGATGCCACGTCAACGAACGAGGCACCGACGCTTTGGTTTCCGAGGACTTTTTCCCTCGGTAATCACAGTTTTTGTAGTAGTGGTACAGAGGATGAAACAGATGACATGTGTTTCTCTGTATCAAAATATGAGTAAATACAAAGTGTTTAAATAGATAACAGTTATCCCACTATCTCCAATAGTAGTGAATACTATAAAACAATAAATAAATAAAAACTCGTAATCTGGTTTACTGACAAGCGTAATACTTGGAATTAATCATTCAACAACCATAAAACTGGTGAAACAGCACTGAATCCGATTGTTAACTTGTCCCGGTTATTCGCTTCCAAATAAAACAATTACAATCATCAAATTCGACTAATGGATCCGAAACCAATAACCGGTTAAACATTTATCAAACACCCCAAATAATGTCATAGTCGATTGAGTCAGGAGTTGCAAGAGAAGAATAATTAAGCATGATATTTTGATGGGCAGTAGTGCGCAACACAAGAAAACAGACTATTAATTTCCGGAGTACAATTAATCATGTTGATGCAGGTGTTCAAATGACTAGAGACAATAAAATAGCAGAGACTGATAAATCAATAATCGCAGAAGGAAGGCTAGTTAATCGAAAGGCGTAGGTAGGTATCAGCTGATCAGGGGTTTTTTTTTTTCTCCCCTGCAACGGGGATGTGATAGTATATACTTATTGATTAGTAGTATCTATGTAGTAGCTAGGTAATTAGGTATCCAAAGGGCGATAAGTAAGCATGAAAGACGGGGAAGAAACTTGAATGAATTTAGTTGTATACTACATTAATGAGTTTGGAAGAATTAAATTAGTTGATTGACCATATCAGGAGGTGGAGGAACAGTAGATGATTGTTTCTTTGGTTTGGGTTTGGAGCATTATTATTACAGTATAATAGTAGTAGCTTTTTTTTTTTTTTTTTTTTTTTTTTAAACTTCATCATGATGATTATGTATCTTTTTCTTGTTATTGTCCTGTTTCCGTGTCATTCATTCATATAAAAATGTAGGTTTGGACCATTGATTGATTGGTCTAGCTAGGCTATATATATAGCTATAACTAGCTAGTTTGAATGTTTTGATGAAGAGATTATGAAAACTTGTATATGTATTGATTCATTCATTCATTCTGTCAAATATTTCACAGAAGGGAAGCTATATATGTAGACTTTTATAGAAGAAAGAAAGAAGGATGTATAGGGATGGTTCAGAAGAGGATGATACGGTAAGAGAAGAAGAGGATTTCTGAGTAGTTAAGCAGCAGCAGGAGGAGAGGGAGGAGCAGTAAAAATATTAATGTGTATTCTGAATTGCGTGTGGTGTGGTCTCATGATTAAAAGCATTAATAACAGAGGAGGATGAGAGGAGTTATGAGTTTTCCAGATTGATGACATCTCGCAAATATTCAATCTCTTGATCTGCTGTGTGTTGTTTTGTGTTGGTTGTTCGGGGTATTAAATCGAATCACAGAAGAGCAGCAGTAGTAGCAGTACACACAGTTATTTCATCTTCTTTCTTTGTATATATTGTAATGTACTACTATTACTACTATACAACAACAACAACAAAAAAATCTGATGATGATCAGAGAGAGAGAGAGAGATATTGATAGATCTATATAGGGCAAAAGAGAGAGAGGAAAAGCATTTAATTGAGTGGGAGAGGAGGACAATTAATTAATTCAACTCTTTTGCTGTTGTTTTTGCACATACATTTTACAGACACTACTGTTTATTACATGAATGATATAACATAAGCAGGACGATTTACTTAACTTATAGTAGTACTATTTACTAGTATACATCACAAAATTAATACACAGACGAGAGACATGCATGGTAATGGTATAAGTAAGGTATTATTACTGTTTGTTGTTTGAAGAAGAAGAGGAAGATGATGATGCCCTGGGTTGAGTAGACTAACTAGGTAGCTAGCTGTAAACATATCTGGGATTGACCAAACCCTAAAAACAATAAACAAAAGTGATATACACACACACTGATACTGATCAGAAGAATTTAATAAGAAATCAGCAGAGACACAGAGGACATAGAAGAGGGTCATATCATGTCATACCCTCCTTCCTTTCTTCTTGTCATCGATCTTCAACAACACAATAATACTACTATTCTCTCTCTGTCTCTCTCTCTCTCTTTTGTTCGATCTACTTTCTCCGCGCCTCCTCAGGCTCTGTTCATGGGCGTTTTTTTCTTTCTCTTTCCATCTAGCTCGAACCCCTTTTAAAACTCATTATATAGTTGGTTAAGCTGGTCTTTAATTACTAGCTACTCATCATTCATATCATC